>APFE030737008.1:3460-25995 GCA_000404065.3 Pinus taeda
TAGGTGATTGGGTAATCCTACATCTACAACCATATAAGCAAATGTCCCTCAAGCAAGCTAAGAAGGACAATAAATTATCACCAAAGTATTATGGTCCATACAGGGTGTTGCAAAAGATTGGTACTATGGCATAAAAATTGGAGCTTCCTGCAGCTTCTCGATTACACCCAGTTTTCCATGTTTCATGTTTAAATAAGGTTATAGGTGACAAGTTCCCAGTTCAAAAAATATTTCCAAAACTTGACGAGGAAGGAAAAGTTTTATTGGAACCGGAAGCAGTCACAAAAACAAGAACTCGATAGCTATGAAATCGATCAATTTCGGAGTATCTTATCAAGTGGAAGAACTTATCCGGTGAAGATTCCACATGGGAGGATAAGAATTTTATACAGAAGCATCCAAAACTTCTCAAGCGTTGATGACAACACTTTTTTGAAGGAGAGGGGCATGTTGGGTCCCTATAATACTAGTGATTACCCCATTACTATTGTAGTTATACCCCTTATTAATATTGTTGTGCCCCTATTATCCCCAGATTTTTATTACTGTGCCCCATACAATCCCTCTATTGTTATTTTTGTGGATTTATATTATTATTGTTAGGTCGGCTGGGTTATATTGTCACTCCTTAGACTCCTATATATAGAAAGGAGGTTTTGTCATTTGAATCATCCAATAATTATTCATTTATGTAATGTAAAGGAGGTTTCCCCCTCGAAGAGGCTGAATTCTAAGGCGTTGATCTATCTTTTCTATCTTTTCTTGAGTTGGTTTCATAACAACCACACTAGTTGGTTTGAATCATGTTGGCCAAAAACTTCTATTATGTGATTTGTACCGAAAAAACTTTGCCAAATTCACATTATTATATTTTTATTCAACAAAACCAAACCATTTAAGTCTATCATATGATTGATTTTGAAATTATATTTAACTAAGACATTGTTCCCTCACTTATATTTATACACTAAATTCATTGAAATCAATACATAATGGCAGATATATATGAAACAATTTTAACATTACTTACCAACAAACTTTAAAAATTTAAAAACTAAATATGCTTTACAATGATTCCACCTATTCTTTAATTGCAAAAAAATATATAAATATATTATTATACCTGGCCGCAGACATGGTTAACTCATCCAGTTTTTCTTTTGACTGGGTATTAATTTGTCTTTGACCAAAAATTTATAACATTTATCCATAGTTTAACATTAGGAATTCAATTTTTGTTATTTTCTATTATTATTTAAATTTATTTATTTGCAATATGATTGATTGAGGTCTTATTAAGGGTTGTTTACTAACTTTTATTTCTATTTTCATGAATTATATTTTTTTTCACAATATTTTCAATTTAAAATGATTTATTATTATATTAAGAACGTATTTTAACAAACTTAATATATTAAACCAATTCTATATATTAATAAAATAAAACATATACACATAGATATAGAAAGAAAGAAAGAAAGAAATTATTTTAAAGTCCATGAGGCTAAAGATAGTGTATGGGACAAATTGCTTCTTCATCTGCTTGATGTATTCAGCCCTTTTTCTATGAAGCTTCAAATAAATTCTCCCAGCTTTTCAACAAACCCCTCGCTAGATATTTTATCCCAAGAGCTAGCTATCAGTATATCTACATAACTTTCTTTATTGTCTTTAAAGGCCTCACATTATAAAATGAAATGTTTTTTTTGTTTCCACTTTTCCGGAAGAACAAAAAATGCATACTCTTTCCTCCCACACTTCCCTTGGCCTTTTCCAGTGCCCTGTTTCACAACGGAGTTGATGAGAATTATTCCTTAATTGAGCAATAAGAATTCTGGCTCTCCAACAGATATTGGCCTCTATGTATGCTTTTGGTTGATGACTATGAGTGGAATTAAACACTTTAATATAGTAAGTTTCCTTTCTTCCTAGCTCCTTATCCAAAGTACACATGTGGAACTTTTCCATATATTTTTTTTTATATCTTTACTGTTTATGGGACACGCGTTCAAGCAAATAACCCATTTATTAAACCATTTGTTATTTTGTTGCAGCCAAGTTTTTTTTCTCTTGCATAATCTATCATTAAAGACAACCTTAGGCCCTCTACCCTCTTCCATTCGCTCAATTTTTTTTAAATACCATATGACTCGCACCATAGCAATTGCTTCAATAGGAGAAGTCCCTATTTCACTTAACAAGATATCATAAGGAGCTACACTTTTAATCTTAAATTTACTTGTAATCAAACACTTTTGAATTTTCTCAATTTGTTTCCACTGCATGTCATATGTACTTCTGACCCGTAGTTCACAACCATAGAGAATCATTGGAATCACTGGAAGCCTAAAAAGATTTTGAGTAGTTTTCCAGTCCCATAATTCTGCCTCTTTACACCTATTTTGAAAATCATAAAATGCTTCCCAACCCCCCAAAGTTATTTTCTTTCTACAACCATTCCATCTTAGATTTTTGTTGAAGTCAATTCAGAGGTATTTGTAATCTGAAACTTCTTCCAGAATGTTGCCTTCAAAGTAGAACTTATGCTTGTTATGTTTTCTTTTCTTATAGAAGACCACTACTTTCATTTTGCTCATATTGACTTGCATCCCCACACTTCTACAAAAATGTTCAAGGGATAGTAAGTGCTCTTACAAACCAAGAACTAATTTAGCATTCAGAATAAGGTCATTTGCATACAAAATAAGCCTTATAATGAACTTTCCCAAGTAGATACCATCACCCCATTGTAAATTTAACAACTACTCAAGCTTGTCGATATATAAATAAAAAAGAGTAGGAGATAGTGGGAAACCTTGCTTGACCGTGATATCGCTTCTAAAACTTTCAGAAATGCCAGTTGAAGTTCTAATTTTGACTTTCACCTCTTCATACAGCCTATGCACAACTGCTCTCAAATGTTTAGGAACCCCAAGTTCCTTCATTTTGTGTCAAAGCTTATCCCTAGGAACCAAGTCAAATGCTTTTCTGAAATCTACAAAGCAACAAAATACTTCTTCCTTTTTCTCCCAAACTTTTTTTGATGATGTGCCTTAAATATATACAATGATTAACTGTGGAATGTTTAGGTCTAAAACCTTCTTTCCCTTTAGCACGCTTATCTCTGTCTTCTACCAATTTGCTAATTTTATTTTCTAGCATGCTTCCAAATAGCTTTGCAAACAAAGGGTTTATCATGATGGTCCTATAATTGGAGGGATTATTGGCATCACCACTCTTGAAAAGAGGTATTGCCAGAGTAGTTGTCGAATCTGTGGGGAGCCCTTGTTGTATGCTGTTGTTGAAGATTTTTGTAATGTGAGGTGCAAGAATCTTTGAGTCCCACTTTAGATATTCTGCCTAGAGTTCAACTAAGTCTTTTTCTTTTTTGACACTCAACTTCTTGATACCCATCTCTACCTCTTGTACCGTGAAGAGCTAGTATTCAATGTTGACCAATGGGAGAGGGTCAATATAAATAATATTAGTTAATCTTATTTCTAATTTAGTGATGACAATAACAATACAATATTTATTTAATTTATTTGTAATAAAATCTTTATCTTGTTATTTTTTATTTAATAAACTTATTTAAAGTAAACAGAAAGTACTAAGTACTAAATAACCCTTATTTAAGACACATAATAAGTAATAGCCCACGAAAAAGACAATCCATCATATAACTTACAAATCTATAAATATCGACTTATATAATGGCACATAATGATTCATGGTAGTTAATAGATTCACTAGAATTTTAGCTAGAGTGGGTATAGTGAGGAGATATGTTTATAATGTATCTATAGAAAGGTGATAGAAATGCCTCTGCTATTCATCTATCCCTTATATTTTTTATTTTTTAAATTCAGTTTTTATGCTATCCCGGTAGTATAAGTTAAGTTTTTTTTAATAGTGATATTTTAACAACCATGTATGATAAATAAAGATGGGAAATAATAGAGTAAGATATTTACTTTGAGATTGTTAAGAACAATTTACTTAATGTAAGTGTAAGTACCTTATGAGGTTTGAAAATTTGTTTAGGTTTTTTTTTTAATAATTCTAGGAAAATATCCATATTAAAATCATAGTTACAAATAAGGTTGGTAGTTTATTTCTTTTAGTAGTTGAAAGATGTATATAATAACGTAATATTGTGGAAGATAATTAAATAATTAAATAGGTATAGAAAATTAATAAGTTTTAATCTCTTTTTTTTGGGTGTTAGTTTCATTTCAAGGTTTAATGAATGAATTATTCATTTAACTATTGGTTTTTGAGGTGAATAAATCGAATATCCTAATTTTTTATGATTTGAGATTTATCTCTAATCTTAAATAAACAACAATGAACAAAAATAAATTTAGTTTCTCATCAAATTAACAAATTAGCAATTAAGAAGAAATTGTCATTATCATCTAGGATATAAAATGAATTTAATTTTCCATCTAACTCAATTTACCAGTACATAGCTACAAGACTTAAATATTTGATATAAGTTTATGGTGAGACAAAATAACGAAGAATCGTAATAATAATTAAACGTCAAAATTTGTTAAAATTTATGTTTACATTTGAATAAAAATACCAAAAAAATGTACCACTTATTATAATTTTTTCTCTTCCTTACCATAGATGTATTATTTTTAACTACCATAACAATATTAGTTAACAGCATTAAAGAAAGAATTTTTAATCCTCCATATATATTAAGATATTTTGTCAATTCCCTAAATATCAAGATAATTTGTTAAAAAATTTAAAGGCATCTTGTCCATCATTTTATTCTTTGGAGGAGTAGGAAGACTTTTCCCTATATGGCTAGATCCATAAGTCAATGGTGAAAATGTGAAATTGGGAAACACTTTTAGGTTGTTTATGACATAAAATTGTGAATTTTTATGTTTTATCAACTTCTGCTGCAAGATATTGATATTTTCTTTGAGAATTTCATTCAGCTATCCATCAATATTAATTTTAATGTGATCATCAATAAGTCAGCTGAAAATACCATTTTGAAGAGGACACATAGAGGAAGTATCGAGTGAATGTTTAAATGATTTGGCATTTCGATTTTGAAGTTACTGATTTTTCATTTTAGGTAAATTTCAGAAGTCTAGAAATCTACAGTGACACAATTTAGTATAAAATTATTAATAAATATAATTTCCTCATGAAAATGAATAAAAATTATATCATTCAAAACTAGAATTAGAGTTGAATCTAATGGTACCAAAGGTGTAAGCTAAACTCCTAAACTTAGGAGGGATTCGACTCCTATGAAGTAGTTATTTCCTGAAAATCACCAATTTTTTTTTCTAATTTTTGTTTACTGAAAACTTTCAACTGAGAAAATATTCGGTCGAGAGTTGTAAAACAATCTCGAATGAGAAACATAAAACTATCAGCTGAGAGTTTTTTGCAACTCTGGTTTGTGTTAATCACACAGGGCTATTGCTACAAAAACTCCCAACAAAGAAAATTTAAAGCTCTCGGCCAAGAGTTTGAGCAAAGAATCTTTCCCTTCCCATACTCTTGGCCGAGAGTTTGGGTAGAGAATATTTCCTTCAAATTACTTGAATATTTGATCAATCGACTTGCATTTTAGTGTATAATTCTTTTAGCTAAGTGTTGTATAAATATTCGACTGAAAGTTTCCCTTGAGAAAAAAATAATCAAAGTGCCAAGTCTGACAAACAAAGTTAATCTTTGGTGAAAATTTTTGTTAAAGGTACTATAAAAAATGTTTTTTTGATATGGGGAAAAAGAGATGGTTTTTTTTTTAATGAAAGAAAAGGCCATATTTTATTTTTTTGCTACGAAAATCAAATATTGTTATTTTTTGCTATGGAAAGAAAATACTTATTTTTTCATATATGAAAGGATATTTTGATTTGTTTTTTGAAATGTAAAATTTTTCTTTTTGATAAGGTGACCATAATATTCAATATATATGTAAGGGGAATAATAAATCATATATATAATTTTTTCTATGAGATTTTTTTCGTTTTTGTTGTAGGGGGGAAGGAGCTTTATTTTATTTTTTTTCCTATGGAATAAGATATTTTGAATTTTTTTTTCTCTAAAGGGGAAGATATATAAGAAATTATTTTAGATTAAATTATGAATCACCATAAAGAAATTACTCTTTTATATATTTGAATTTGTCTTGAATCATTTGTAGTATTAAAAGATTGAACTCACTTGCATTGTTTTGGAACTAGATTTTAGATTTCTAAATTTACAAAAATGGGAAACCAAAAAAGTTGTAAATGAAAGTACGAACAAATTAGAACTGATTTCAAGGAAAAAATGACAAACTAAAATCAAAGAAGAGAGCACTAAGGAAAAATAGAGAGGCTGAAAGAAATGTGGAGATTTCAAATAAAGAGCCTGAAGGAGATGTGTTGGTACCAAATAGAGAGCTTGAAGAAGATGTGGGAGTACAAAATAGAGAGCCTGAAGGAGATGTGGAGGTATAAAATAGGGAGTTTGAAAGAGATGTGGATTTACGTGGAAATGATGAGGAAATGAGAGATGTTGAGAAACTTTTCAATGATAATATCGATAGTATTGGATCATCTAGTTAACTGACCAATCAACCCAAAATAACTAGTTGATGGAAGGAATTTGAGTTCCTCAGTTGTGGTGGAGATTCTAAGGCAGTGTAATAAGAAGTTGTAAACTAGTTTGAGTGTACAGGTGTTGCATGCAATCAGATGAGCAATCCTTGGGAATTGCGCAATCAAATGGAGGAAAAATCCTAACAAATAGGGGCTAATTCCTTAGGATTTGTGCAATGAAATAGGGGCCCAAGCAGAGGCAGAAATTGACTAAGTCTCTATTAGAGCTTCTCATTGAGAAAAGAGATAGGTTATTAAATTTTAGGTTGTGCTCTAAGTGGGTAAGAAATTGTAATACATTCTCTATTCGTCTGATTAATGCAAAGAGGTTTGAGGGGTTTTTCCTAGTTGGGCTCCCCTAGAAAAATATTGTGTATGTGTGCTCTTTCTTGTTGCATATTTATGAATGATGGTCTAAATTATGAATTAAATTCTGTAGATAAGTAGAGTATAATTGTGTCTCTTCAGTTAGATTAAAATTTCTTGAGCTATTGCAATTCTATCACCATATGTCTACATGCTATCAGAGCACAATTCACATTAGAACAAGAATTTTGAAGTCGTTCCTCCGGAGGTTTGAATTTGCAGCTTATGTGTAGTAGGATCTCTTTAGAGTTGGGAGAATTACCTTCAATAGGCTGACATTAGAGCATTCCATGGACGGAAGCTCAAATTTCATTGCATGTAAGGATCACATAAAGGCTGTGCTTGATGACAATGGATTGCTAGAATATTTCAAGATAGATATTCCAAACTTAGGATCAACCGATGCATAGGACCTAGCGAATGGAAGAAAGATGTATCCAAGGAAAGGAGAATAATCTTAGAGGGTGTGCGAGATCATATTGTCTCAAATCTCCATAAGAAAGAAACTCCTTTCGTAATGTGGAAGGAACTAACAAAGTTATTCGAAAATAGAAGTGACCATAGAAAACTGGCCCTCAAAGACAAGCTTCAAAATATTAATATGTAGAAGAATGACACTATTCCATGGTACCTTACCAGAGTTACACAAGTTTAGGATGAGCTTGGAGGGGTAGGTGTGAATGTTGTAGAAGCTAACCTGTTGAGCCTAACTCTTCTAGGCCTTCCCAAAAGATGGCATAGCTACTAGGACTCAGTGAACATGATAGAGAAAATACCTAATTAGGAACACTTGTGGTCTAATTTGTACAAGAAGAGATCAGGCGAAATACCAAAAATGGAACCTCATCCAAGGGAGAGGATCAAGAAAATTTTACATTGGTTGGTAAGGGAGAGAAGGGAAAAGGGAATAAATCTCAAAACAAACTAGAATCCATCCAAGGGGGCAAGAAGAAAGACTTGTCCAAAACAAAATGCTTCAATTATCATGAATTTAAGCCCTATGCTACAAACTGTCCATATAAAAAATATTGCAAGAAGAACTCAGGAGGAGTATCAGGTGAAGCTTTGGATTCACAATTTGAGCTTGAATTCACCCTTATCACATGCATGGCCAACATTATGATGGGGAGTGTGTGGTACTTGATCTTAGGTGCCTCGTTCCACATGAAATGGTGTAGAGAGCTTTTCAGTGACCTGGAGGAGAAAGATCTCCAGATGCATATTGAGTTCGGGGATGACAAAAGGTATAGTGCTACCAGGAATGGTACAGTAACCTTTAAGAGGGAGTCAGGATCCCCTTTTCACCTCAAAGATGTCATGTTTGTACCAAGCTTAAAGAATAACTTCATCTCTGTAGTAGTTTTGGAAGATCGTGGTTATGATGTGATCTTCACCAAAGGGAAAGCATTCATGAGAAACATAGCCACTAGACAAGTGAATAAGATGAGGGTTTGTTTGAAGAACCTATATAAACTTAATGTGGAAGATTGTGCAGCATTAAGAAGTAAGGTAAATAATTTGCACAATCATGGTGTTAGTGAACTCTAGCATAGGAGATTGGGCCATTTGTATCATGTGGCCCTAAACATTACACAAGAAATAACCATTGGCCTATTTAGAGGAGAACTTGAGTAGCAAGATGTCTCCAAGAGTTGTATCTTGGAGAAAGTATGTAAAATAAACATTCCATGATCGAGACAGGAAAGCACATGCGGTCTTGGAAAGTGTCCACTTTCATGTTTGTGTACCTTTCTCTATAGCCTCCTCTACAAGATAAATATTTTGTTATTTTTATTCATGATTTATCAAGTAATTTATGGATCTTCTTCATGCGGAAGAAGGATGAGGAATTCTCAAAGTTTGTATAATTCAAGGCACTAGTTGAGAAAGATACCAACAAAAAGGTGAAGGCTCTCAGGAGTGACAATGGAGGTGAGTATGTTTTGAATGACTACAAGGATTTCTGTGTGAAGGAAGGCATTCAAAGATATTTGATGACACCCCACAACCCACAACAGAATGGGGTAGTTGAGAGAAGGAATCGTAGCATTATGGGAGCTATGAGGATTATGCTACGTGACTAGGCCTCACACTATATTTGTGGGTAGGAGCATGTAACACAATAATCTACTTGCAGAACTAGAGTTCTCATCAGATTGTTGTTATGATTACATCAGAGGAAGAATTCTCGGGGAGAAAGTTGGATGTGTCCCACTTCAGAATTTTTAGAGCCTCTATTTACTACCATGTATGCAAACATTGGAGGAAGAAACTTGAGCCAGAAATAGAGTTGGGAGCTTTTGTGGGTTACACTTAAACTCCATCCAATTATCCTGTGTACCTCCCTTCCCTAAAAATGACATTTATGCACAAGGATGTACAATTTGATAAGGAGAAAATGTGCGGTGCTCTCTTGAGGGGGAGCTTCAGATCCCACCAAAAGAGGAGCTTTTAGCTCCAAAGGAGGAGTCTCAGGAACTTGTGGAGCAGCCACAAATGGAGGATTAGAGAGGAGGCAGAGTGGAGAAATCCAATCAAACCAAACCATCTAGAGAAGGTAGAAAAAGAACTGGGGAAGCTCATATATTAGTGCAAGATGTGGGGGAGAATGTGGGAGCTCCTTCAACTTTTTTTAGGAAAATGAGGTCACTTGAGAGGCACAATGGCTACATGGCTCTAATGACTAAGCTTGTAGAGACTAAGCCATCCTCTTTTGAGGAAGTAGTATAGAAACCTATTTGGGTTGATGCAATGGTGCAAGAATATGAATCCATCATGAAGAACAATATTTTGGAAGTGGTGCCGAGACCAACAGATAATTCAGTTGTCTATTTGAGATGGATCTTCAAGGTTAAGCATACAACATACTGAAGCATAAAGATGTATAAATCTAGATTTGTGGTCAGCAGATTATCTCAAGCTGAGGGAATTGACTATGAGGAGACCTTTGTTCCTATAGAAAAATATTCATCCATTAGATCAATTCTTGCACTCGTTGCAAAGATGCGGTGGAAGATCCACTAGATGGATGTAAAAACAACATTTCTCAATGGTGTTATTGAGAAGGAAGTGTACATCAAGAAACGAGAAGGTTTTGAAACATTTAATTGGGATTCTCATGTGTGCAGACTAAGGCAAGCATTGTACAGTCCCAAATAGACACCATGAGCTTGGTACACGAGGATCAACAATTATCTCAGTGGTTTGAGCTTCACCAAAAGTGAAGCATATGAAAACCTCTATCATATTTTGGTAGAAGGTGAATTGAATATCATTGTTTTGTATGTTGATGATTTAATATATACAGGTGATGAAAAACTTATCATCTCTTGCTAGGATGAACTTACAAGGGAATTTGAGATGAAGGACATGGTTTTTGATGCACTACTTCCTCGGGTTAGAATTATGGCAAGATGACGAGGAATTGCTTATGTCTCATGACAAGTATTCCAATGAGACACTACATAGATTTCACATAGAGAGTTGTAAGCCCACGGAGACACATCTAGCGACCAACTGGAGGAAGCAGAATGCCACTTCAGCTGAAGAGGTTGATGCTACCATTTACTGGCAGCTAGAGGGTTTACTGATGTATCTTGTGAACACACAAATATGTGCTATGTAGTCAACTAGTTGAGCCAAGCTATAGTTAGGCCGATCAAATTGTATTGGAGGGTAACGAAGCATGACTTACGACACCTCAAAGGCACTATGCGATATGAATTATGGTACATACAGATAGAGGAAATGAATTTGTGTAGCTTCACATATGCAAATTGGGAAGGGACTCCATCCATCCAAAATAGTACATTAGGTGGAATTTTCATTGTTGGGTCCATAGTGATTTCCTGGTACAATAGGAAGCATAGATTTATGACGCTCATCATGGTAGAAGAATACATTGCTGCAAGTCAAACAACATGTGAGGCAATTTGGATGAGAAAGATACTTGTGGGACTATTTGGTCAAATGATGGATCCAACTATGATCTATTGGGATAATCAGAGTTGCATTAAGCTCTCTGAGAATCTGGTATTTCACAATTGATCGAACCATATATATATTTGATATTGTCATTTATGGGACTATGTGTACGGGCAGATAATGTTACTATAATACATTTCTATAGAGGATAAAGATGTTGATATCTTGAAAAAGGATTTTTCGAGAGGGAAGTTTGAATTCCAAAGATGTAAGCTAGGGCTGGTTAATAATCCCTTTCTTGCTAAGAGGGAGTGATGAGAAGTGTAGCAAGAATGTCTTAATTTGACTTTGCCTTCGTCAAATTGACAAAGTTTGAGTTTCCACATCAGCAAACAACTTGGAGGCAATTAACTTGTGTGACATGGCTCTTGTCACTGAATTAGCTCAGTAAATTTGAGTTAGAGGGATTGTGGTTCATTAAAGCATGCATGATTACTAAATTTTAGTAATCTAGGTTAGTTATTTCAAGTTGCATTCAATTAAACTAGTTCTAACATGTAATGGACCTAGTGGAAGGTTATTTGTGTGGTGGGAGAACATTCTAACTTAGTGATCATCCAGTTAATTGATCAATCAACTCAGAATAACTAGCGCATGCAAGGAATTCGAGTTCCTCACCTATGGTGGATATTCCAAGGTAGTGTAACAGGTAGTTGTAAACTAGTTCAAGTATAGGTCTTGCATGTAGTCAGATGATCAATCCTTGGAAATTGTGTAATCAGTTGGAGAAAAATTCCTAAATATAATGGCTAATTCCTTATGATTTTTGCAAAAAAATAGGGTCTCAACTGGACGTGTAAATTGATTAAGTTTGGGTCAGAGCTTGTCATTGAGAAGATAGATGGGTTATTCACTTGTAGGTTGTGCTTAGAGTAGGTAAATAATTATAATACACTCTATTCATCTGATTAATGAATATAGGCTTGAGGGGTTTTCCCTAGTTGGGTTCCCCTACAAAAATACTGTGCATATGTGGTTTTTCATATTGCATCTTTATGCATGTTGTTTTGAATTATGAATTAACTTCTTCACATCAATATAGTAGAATTTTTTCTCTTGATTTAGATTAAAATTTCTTTTGTAATTGAAATTCTATCACCATATTTCTACAATATCCCATAGGTAATTTGTAACTTCCCAGGAGTCGAGGAGGCAATCTTTGGTCTCTTATTGACTTTTTAATATAAAACACCATGGGGGGTCTTCAAAACATCTTCTGGTCAACTTATCCCAAGTGAGGCTTCGATGCTTTAATGGAAGCCAATTAAAGGTGGATGTTTCTGACCATAGGCCAGAGGACCATAAGTTCTTTTAAAAGAGGATTGTCTTGAGATGATTGTTACATTAAAAAATATGCCTCTTTGACTGAGTAGGATCCCACACTTTTGTAACCCCAACACAAAGTGTTTGATCCTTCTTTCCTCCTGATGGATCTGTTGTTGAGTTCACTCCACATATTTTGATCCTCCTCACCCCCATTAATAACCTTAGATTTTACCATTGACAGATAGAGGTGTTTTCATTTTCTAACCAATAGTGGAAGACTAGAATTCTTCATGATCTATGGGCATAGTCCTATCATAATGGGAGTTGAAGGTTGTTGGCCAGGATAGGATTTTTCTTCTAGGAGTACTCCTAGAATATTGTAGTTTGACCATCCTAGATTTCCTAGAAGGTATGCTCTTGAAATATGGATTTGTTTCGGCTAGCTAAGTTCCAGATGAGGGAGCCTTAAGGAGTAGAAGGTATTTGAATGATAGTTTCCTTTTCCCAGTCTTTAGGATATTTCATATGCCATAAGTGCATTTAGTGCTCCAATGCATGTTTGACCCATATCCAGTATAATTTTGTGCCCATTACCTTGTCGAAAATTTCTGGATCACACAAACCCAACCCCCGTTCTACTTTTCAGATGCAAAGAGTGTTCCATTTGACAAGCAACAACTTTTTCCTGAAATTGTTACCACCCCATAAGAAAGCTCTTTGAAGTTTCTTAATTCCTTTTAGAACCCACTTGGGCACATTGATGTTAGAAACACCATATAAAAACATGGACTAGAGGACCAATATGAGGAGGAAAAGTCACCCAATAATGTTTAATAGGAAAAATTTCCAAATATCTAACTTATTATTCAATTTATCCAGGAGATCTCTCCAACAATAGTGCTTAATGATTCCATTAGTAAAGGGAGAACCTAAATAATTGGAAGGAAGGGAGGTTGGCTTAGATCCCATAATTCTCATAATGTTTCTTTTAGTAATCTAGGAGGTATTAAAGAAGAGGATTTTTTACTTTTCTAGGTTAATACTACTGCCAAAGGCTACTAAAAAGATCTCTATGATGTCCTTCATGGTTTTGCATTTATGAACAAATGGGTGGTTTAAAAGGAGTGTTGTCAACAAATTGTTAATGGGTCAGAGGGGTGTTATCATGAAGTATGAGGCATTTCAAAGTGCAAAGCTGAGAAGCAACTTTAAGGGTTATTCCTAGCTAGTCTACCATGAAGATGAAGAGGGAGAGGGAGAAGGGATATCCTTATATGATGCCTCAAGAGTGTTTGAAGGTTTCAAAGGGTGATCCATTGATTAGAATAAAGAAAGCGACTATGGATACAAGAGACATAACAATGTTGGTTCATTATGCACTAAAGCCAAAGGGAAGGAGGATTCCATGTAGGAAAAACTTTAAAGGTTTTGGATTAAAGTTTTATCATTATTCTGCTTATGGATTTTTGAGCATTGAGTCATGCCAAATTATTTAAAATTCTTGTTTTATTTAGAACTGAAAATGAGAATGAGAAAGTAGATAGATAGATAAAAGTTAATGTGCCTGACGTGTTGGAAAGAATGTGTAACCTATATATTTATTCACAACCTTTTGCGACACCGACAGGATAACCGTGAATATTAAAAATGGTGCGTACCATTGTGGCACAGATCTTATGAATCTTTTGGAAAAGAATACATATCCATAGGGTAGAAGGGGCAAATGGATCGCCATCGGCTACCATTAACTGTTTACGATTCTATAGCTGTTATGGATTTTACCATTGGTACAAGTGAGGAGTTTGATGTTTCCCTTGTTTATCATGGCTCATTGCAAATCATTAAAAAAGGTCACAGGATTAGCTGTATAGGAGTGGACAATGGAGGCTATAGAAGTGTCCCCACCTGAAAATAGTTCTTGATTAGAATAAAGTAACCCTCTCTTTGCTTCCACATTTTTGAAATAGTGGTTGTCAAACCCAGTGGCTCTACCAAAATCTAGAGGTGACAAGTTCTTATCTTCTCTAGAGGTGGGACCCCTCCCCTGCATCACACTCACATATTTCCCATCTATGGTCGTATTTGCGTTGTAGATTTTGTTTTTGTAAACTACGCAGTGTGCATGCCTATCCTATGGTGTTAGTGCCTGTACAATATATATACATGTCAATGTTGTTAATTATAATTGTTCCACAACTCAATAATACCTATAGTTTTAGTATTGATATACTCATGTGGACTGTGTGTAGTACGTAGTTGAAAGTGCAACCGTGTCTCGAGGAGAAAGGCCTTGATTTTGAAATGTGGAAAGAAGTCGATTCACATCAAATGTTGGAGAAGAAATGTCTATATTTGTTGTGTCTACACTAGCACTTTTGGAGTCCCTCCTTCCCAGTACCACTTACCAATAAGGGCTTGCGCTCTACACACATACACAATATATATACATGATAAGCTTTAATTGCATGTCTTTAAATATATAATCATATCTAAGAGAAGTGTATTGATATTGATGAGGTTGTATATTTATACCAAGACCACAAAATCTCGAGAAACAATGGTGAGAATATCGGTGCAAGATACAACACCAGGACATGATTTCTCCATCGTGTATTTGATGGTGGCTATGACTTCAAAACCTCACACAGAGTTGAGGTTAGGGCCCACATTATTCTCTCTTTGAAGTGAAGAGTTGTCATCCATGAAAATGGAACCATTACACCCTTGTTCACTCAAACACTCCTATGAATTACTATCTATCTATAGCTAATCAATATATATATAGAGAGAGACCTTGACTTCACCCTTATCGCATGCATGACCAACACTATGATGGGGAGTGTGTGGTACTTGAACTCAGGTGCCTCATTCCACATGACAAGGTGTAGAGATTTTTTTAATGACTTGGGGATGACAAAAGGTACAATGGCACTGACAATGGTACAGTAACCTTTAAGAGGGAGTCAGGATCCCCTCTTCACCTCAAATATGTCATGTTTGTACCAAGCTTAAAGAAGAACCTCGTCTCTATAGAAGTTTTGGAAGATCGCGATTATGATGTGATCTTCACCAAAGGGAAAGAATTCTTGAGAGACATAGGCACTAGACAACTGAAGCAGATCAGGGTTTGTCTGAAGAACCTATATAAACTTAATGTAGAAGATTAAAGAACCCGTAGAAACTTAATGTGGAAGATTGTGTTGCATTAAGCAGTAAGGCAGAGAAAGTGCAGAGTCACGGTGTAAATGAACTCTAGCATAGGAGATTGGGCCATTCGTATCATGGTTCCCTAAAAATTATGCAACAAATAACCACTGACCTATTAAAGGTGAACTTGAGTAGCAAGATGTATGCAAGGGTTGTACCTTGGAGAAGTATCTAAAATCCACATTCCATGATCGAGATAGCAAAGCACATGCGGTCTTGGAAAGAGTTCACTTTAATGCTTGTGGACCTTTCCCTACAACCTCCTCTTCAAGACATAAATATCTTGTTAGTTTTATTCATAATTTATCAAGTAAGTGATGGATCTTCTTGATGTGGAAGAAGGATGAGGCATTCTCAATGTTTGTATAAATCAAGGCACTAGTTCAGAGAGAGACTGAGAAGAAGGTGAAGGCTCTCAGGAGTGACAATGGAGGTCAGTATGTTTTGAATAACTTCAAGGATTTCTGTGTGAAAGAAGGCATTCAAAGAGAGCTGATGACACCCCACAATCCACAACAAAATGTGGTAATTGAGAGAAAGAACTGTAGAATTATGGGAGCTTCCAGGGTTATCCTAGACCAAGGTCAACCATTGCATTTGTGGGTAGGGGCATGTAACATAACACTCTACTTGCAGAACTAGATTTCTCATCAGATTCTTAGTATGATTACATCAAAGGAGGATTTCTCGAGGAGAAATTTCGATGTGTCTCAATTCATAATTTTTAGAACCTCTATTTACTGCCACATCTCAAAATATTCGAGGAAGAAACTTGAGCTGACAGTAGAGTTAGGAGTTTTTGTGGGTTACACTGACACTACATGTAATTACCATGTGTACCTCCATTCACTCAAAATGACATTTGTGCAAAGGTATGTATAGTTTGATGAGGAGAAACCAATGAAGTATTGTCTTGAGATGGAGCCTTAGATCCCACTAGAAGTGGATCTTTTAGCTCCAAAGGAGGAGTCTCAAGAAGTTGTGGAGTAGCCACAAATGGAGGATCAAAGAGGAGGAAGAGTGAAGACATCTAGTCAAGCAAAAACATCTAGATAAGGTAGAAAAAGAACCAGGGATGCTAATAGATTGGTGCAAGATGCGAGGGAGAATGTGGGAACTCCTTCAAATTTGTGCAGAGAAAGGAGGTCATGTGAGAGGTACACTAGATACATGACTCTAATGACATAGCTTGTAGAGACTAAGCCATCATCTTTTGAGGAAGCAGTAAAGCAACCTATTTGTGTTGATTCAATGGTGCAAGAATATGAATCCATCATGAAGAACATTGTTTTGGAATTGGTCCCAAGATCGACATATAAATCAGTTACAGGTTCAAGATGGATCTTCAAGGTTAAGAATCCAACAGACGAAAGAATAAAGATGTCTATGGCCAAATTTGTGGCCAAAGTATTATCTCAAGTTGAGAGAATTAACTATGAGGAAACCTCTGTTTGTGTAGCAAGGTATTCATCCATTAATCATTTCTTGCACTGGTTGCGTAAATGGGGTGGAAGATCCACCAGATGGATGTAAAAATAACATTTATCAATGGTGTTATTGAGAAGGAAACGTACATCGAGTAACTAGAAGGTTCTGAGACATTTAATAGAGAGTCTCATGTGTGTAGACTAAGTCGAGCATTGTATAGTCTCAAATAGAGACGTTGAGCTTGGTACACCAGGATCAACAATTATCTCACTGGTTTGGGCTTCGCCAAAAGTGAAGTGTATGCAAACCTATATCATATTTTGGTAGAAGGTGAATTGCTTATCATTTTTTTATATGTTGATGATTTAATATTAACATGTGATGAGCAACTTATCAGCTCTTGCAAGGATGACCTTGCAAGGAAATTTGAGATGAAGGACATGGGTTTTGATGCACTACTTCCTCGGGTTGGAATTATGGCAAGCTAACGAGGAATTATTTTTTTCTCAAGGAAAGTATTCCAATGTGATACTATAGATATTTCGCATAGATATTTCTAAGCCATGGAGACACCTCTAGCAACCAACTGGAGGAAGGGGAATGCCATTGTAGGTAAAGAGGTTGATGCTACCATTTACTGGTAGCTAGTGGGTTTACTGATGTATCTTGTGAACACACAATTATGTACTATGTAGTCAACTAGCTGAGCCAAGCTATGGTTAGGCTGACCAAATTGTATTCAAAGGTAACAAAGTATGTCTTACGACACCTCAAAGGCACTATGCAGTATGGATTATGGTACATACGAATAGAGGGAGTGAAGTTATGTGGCTTGACATATGCAAATTGGGAAGGGACGCCATCCAACCTAAGGAGTTTATCAGGTGGAATTTTTAATGTTGGGTCCATAGTGTTTTTCTTGTTCAACAGGAAACATATATTTATAGCACTCATCTTGGCAAAAGTAGAATACATGGCTGCAAGTCAAGCAACATGTGAGGCAATCTAGATGAGAAATATACTTGTGGGACTATTTGGTCAAACGATGGGTACTACTGTGATCTATTGTGATAATTAGAGTTGCATTAAGCTCTCTGAGAATCTTATATTTCACAATCGATCCAAGCATATAGATATCCGATATCGTCATTTATGGGACTGTGTGTATAGGTGGATAATGTTACTACAATACATTCTGATAAAGGAGAAATATGTTGATATCTTGACAAAGGCTCTGACGAAAGGGGGGTTTGAATTCCAAAGGTGTAGGATAAGGGTGGTTGATAATCCCTTTATTCCTAAGAGGAAGTGTTGAGAAGTGTAGCACGAAAGACTCAATTTGACTTTACCTTGGTCAAATTGAGAAAATTTAAGTGAATTACCTTGGTCAAATTGAGAAAATTTAAGCTTTTACATCAATAGACAACTTGGAGGCTATTAACATGTGCGACATGGCTCTTGTCACTTAGTTATCTCAGTAAATTCAAGTTAGAATGGTTGGAGTTCAATTAAGCATGTGTGATTGCTAAATTTTAGTAATCCAGGTCAATTATTTCTAGTTGTGTTCAATTAAACTAGTTCTAACATGTAATGGACCTAGTGGAAGGTTATTTGTGTGGTGGGACAACATTCTAAATAAATGATCATTCACTTAACTGATCAATCAACTCAAAATAACTAGTGCATGCAAGGAATTCAAGTTCCTCAACTATGGTGGAGATTCCAAGGTAGTGTAATACACAGTTGTAAACTAGTTCGAGTATACAGGTGTTTAATGTAGTCAGATGATTAATCTTTGCAAATTGTGTAATCAATTGGAGAAAATTTCCTAAAAAATAGGGGCTAATTCCTTAGGATTTGCGCAACAAAATAAGGTCTCAAGTAGAGGCAAAAATTGAGTAAGTCTGGGTCAAATCTTCTCATTGAGTAGATAGATAGGTTATTCACTTGAAGGTTGTGCCCAGAGCAGGAAAAAAATTATAATACGCTCTATTCATTTGATTAATGCAAACAAGCTTGAGGGGTTTTCCCCAGTTCGATTCCCCTAGAAAAATATTGTGCATGTGTGGTTTTTCTTATTGCATGTTTGTGCATGTTGTTATAAATTATGAATTAGATTTTGTAGATCAATATAATACAATTGTTTCTCTTGATTTAGATTAAAATTTCTTGAGAAATTGAAATTCTATCACCATATTTCTACAATATCTGATAGGGCATTTGTAACTTCCTAGGAGTTGAGGAGGCAATATTTGGTCTCTTGTTGTTTTTTTAACATAAAGCACCATGGGGGGCTTTCAAAACCTCTTTTGGTCAACTTATCCCAACTGAGGATTTGAGGCTTTGATGGGAAACAATTAAAGGTGGATGTTTCTGACCATAGGCTAGAGGACCATAAGTTCTTCTAAAAAAGATTAGGATTGTCTTGATATGACTGCTACAATAAAAAATATGCCTCTTTGATTGAGTAGGATCCCACACTTTTGTAACCCCAACACAAAGTGTTTGATCCTTCCTTCCCCTTGATGGATCTGCTTTTGAGTTCACTCCACATATTCTAATCCTCCCCCCCCTTAACCTTAGATGCTACCATTGAGAGATAGAGGCATTTTCATTTTCTAGCCAATAGTGGTGGACTAGAATTCTTTGTGATCTATGGACATAGTCCTAGCATAATGGGAGTTGAAGGTTGTTGGCTAGGCTAGGATTTTGCCTCTAGGGGTCCTCCTAGAATATAGTAGTTTGAACATCCTGGATTTCCTAGAAGCTATGCTCTTGGATTATGGATTTGTTTCGCTTAGCTAAGTTCCAGATGAGGGAGCCTTAAGAAGTAGAAGGTAGTTGAATGATATCTTCCTTTTCCTAGTCTTTAGCATATTGCATATGCCATAAGTGCATCTAGGGCTCCAATGTGCATTTGACCCATATCCACTAGAATTTTGTGCCCATTACCTTGTCGAAAACTTATGGATCACGCAGACGCAACCCCCCTTCCGCTTTTGACATGCAGAGAGTGTCCCATTTAACAAGCAACAACTTTTTCTTGAAATTGTTACCACTCCATAAGAAAGGTCTTTGGAGATTATTAATGCCTTTTAGAACCCACTTGGGTGCATTAAGGTTAGAAAAGACATATAAAAACATGGACTAGAGGACCAATATGAGAAGGGAAAGTTACCCAATAATGTTTAGCAAGCAGAATTTCCAACTATCTAGCTTATTGTTGAGTTTATCTAGGAGATCTCTTTAGCAATAGTGCCTAATGATTGCATCAGTAAAGAGAGCACATAAATATTTGAAAGGAAGGCAGGTTGGCTTAAATCCCATAATTCTCATAATTTTTCTTTTAGTAATCTAGAAGGTATTAAAGAACATGATTTTTTACTTTTCTAGGTTAATACTACTGCGAGAGGCTAATGAAAAGAGCTCTATGATGTCCTTCATGGTTGTGGAGTCCTAAACAAATGAGTGGTTTAAAAGGAGAGTGTCGTCAACAAATTGTTAATGGGACAGAGGAGTGTTATCATGAAGTATGAAGCTTTTCAAGGTGCCAAGCTGAGAAACAACTTTGATAGTTCTTCCTAGCCTAAAATGAAGAGAAAAAAGGAGAGGGGATCCCCTTGTATGATGCCTCAAGAGGGTTTGAAGGTTTCAAAGTGCGAGGCATTGATTAGAATATAGAAAGCGGCTATGGAGAGAAGAGACATAACAATGTTGGTTCATTATGCACTAAAGCCAAAGGGAAGGAGGATTCCATATAAGACCAATTTAGTTTGTAAAAGGCTTTGGATTAAAGTTTTATCATTATTTAGCTTGTGGATTTTTGAGCGTTGAGTCACGCCAAATTATTTAATATTCTTGTTTTATTTAGAACTGAAAATGAGAATGAGAAAGAGAAAGCAGATGGAGAAATAAAAAGTAATATGCATGACATGTTGGAAAGAATGTGTAACTTATATATTTGTTCACAACCTTTTGTGACACCGGCAGGACAACCGTGCATATTACAAATGATGCGTACCACTGTGGCACCGATCTTATGAATCTTTTGAAAAAGAATACGTATCCATAGGGTAGAGTGGGCGGATGGATCGCCATCGGCTGCAATTAACTGTTTACGATTCTGCAGTTGGTGCGGATATGACCGTTTCCCATGTTTCTCATGGCTCGCTAGAAATTAGAAAAGGTTGCATGAGAAGGTTGCATGAGTGGACAATGGAGGCTATAGAAGTGTCCCCACCCGAAATGATGTTTCCCATGTTTATCATGGCTCGCTCGAAATCATTAAAAGAGGTTGCATGAGTGGACAATGGAAGCTATAGGAGTGTTCCCACCCAAAAATAATAGTTGATCGGAATGAAGAAGTCCTCTCTTTGCTTCCACGTTTGTGAAACAATGATTGTCAAACCTGGTGGCACTACCAAAATCCAAAGGCGACAAGTTGTTATCTCCTCCGGAGGTGGGACACCTCCCCTACGTCACACTCGCATATCGTCCATCTATGATTTGATGGCGTCTATGACTTCAAAACCTCACGCAGAGTTGAGGTTAAGGCCTGCATTCTTCTCGCTTTGAAATGAATAGGTGTCATCCAGCAAAATGGAACCATCACACCCCTGGTCACTCAAACACTCATATGAATTAAGAGAGCCACTCAAATTATATATATAGGGAGGGGGTGAAAGCGATCGAGAGAGGAGCAAGAGTGCGAGGAGTATCAACTTACATTGGTAAAACAGTTGTGGAAATGTAGGCGCAGGAGCGATGCAACCATTACTTCCTTGCAAATAGGATTACACATAACCTATGTTTTAGATTCCAAATATCTATGTACTAAAGTACTCTCAAATTTATCCAATTTGAATGAAGAGAATAGGTAAGAAATGTGAATATAAATTTTATGATTATTTCTTTAATTATTAAATTTTTATTATAATTTTTGTATTTCAAATTTTCTTCCCGGTGAAAGTAAAATTAAATAGTTAAAATCAAAATTTTCTTTTTAATCTTTTACTGGTCAATACTTCTATATTTTGTTTTAAGTATGTCATTTGTTTTGTTAATTTATATTTGGTTAGTAATGTATTTTACAATTAAGTATGAACTATAATTTTGAATTCTTAATTCTCTTTCAATAAAACAAAGATAATGATAATGAAAAGCAAAACTGAATATACTAATCTAATATATAATATTTTTAACTAACTATTATAAAACATGAATAATTCCATACTTTTATTATGCTTATTTTAAGTAAAAAATAATGTCAACTATAATAAACAACAACAAATATAAATATTTTGTTAATTTTTACTAAAAACATTATAAAATATTAACAATCTTACTCCGAGTGAGTTGCTAAGATTACAACTTTGTAGATGGGATCCCTCATTTGTTGATTTTACAACTATAAGGTAAAAATACCTTACTCTCACTCTCACCAGTAAATAAAATATTTTAATGTCCATGTGAACTAACATAATTTTCTATCCATTTAAAAGGAAAAAAGAAAGATAATGCAATGAAAATTAAAAATAAAGAAATCTTATACTCTCACTTTTACTTTTAATGTGAGCAAAATGTATAACTCTTATACTTTTCAATATATTACTTAAACTAATTATTTGAATGTTTATGCTAATTAATTAAGAAAAATCTAAA
>APFE030737008.1:70078-82976 GCA_000404065.3 Pinus taeda
TTAGCTTATTTGTATGCTTTCAATTATACTTAACAATGTTGACAATTCATACAAGTGTGTGCAACAAATAAACAATATAATTGCAAATGATATCAAACATGTAATACTCAGAACAGATGCACAAAATTGGTAACAAACCTTTCTTTATTAATCTCTTTTCCAGTTACAGACTACTCTTCAATGTGCATTCAGTTGCAGGGGTCTGCGCACTCAGCTGCAGACTCTACTAGGCCTCTACGCACTTAGCTGTAGAGCCTCTTCCTACTACTATGAACCAAGACACACTTAGACACTTCCTCTATGCTTCTCTATCTTGTTCCATCCATTAGATGCTCCCATATGATCTTATCTAATTTAGAGCTTAGAGCCTCGCTCTATTTATATAATCCCATGATCCACGGACCATGGGTAGGCCAAAATTACATTCAAACTTAGGGCAGACAACCCTATGGCTCTAACATACATTTCACACTTGCAATTCATGGAGCTTTACAATAATATCACTCAAAACATGGGATTTGAGCCCCAAAACACGCTGTGGCGGGATTCCATGCCCAACATATGTCTCTCTTGCAAATCACTCTCTTCAAATATTGGGTAAAATAATGAAATGGTGAATAATTTTTTACTATTTAAAATACTTTATGAAATTAGATTTCGAAAAATTAATTTCTCCTCATTTTTGAATTTCAAAAAATAAAAAAAATGTTTTTCTTTTTCCTTAATTTCTCCGCATATTGGCGTGTTCGATGGTCAAGTGCACTAATGTGTTTATAAAAAAGTTCCCAAGTGCATTTATAAAAAAACTCACTGACATTGGCAAGGTGACACATTTTTGAATGCACCGCATTATATAATTATTATTTTTATATTTCAATTCCTGAAACGATGCAATTAATTTTTGTATGTGCGATTAGTTTTTGTAATGCAACAATGCAATTTCTAATTAAAAGCATCGATACTCTAATAGTTATAAGAGCATTGATTTGGTTGAATTCATTTTAATTTTTAAAATACAGAAACAAATGCATAGTTCTGTTGTTTTTTTTCAAACACATTGGTGCATTTTTGTAGAAGAAGACCGTTATGATAACATATTTTTTTTTTCGGAATGCTGGAAACTAATGTGCCTACTATTTGAATGCCCTTATGTTGTTAATTTTTTAAATGCATCGATGTAATTTGTTCTAATAAGTGCAAAAGTTTGGTTTGAAAGCTATCTTAAATTTTAGTTTCGCATAAAATGGCATATTAAGCTCAAATTATCCTTTAGGATGCATTGACATGAATCACAGTAGTTCATAGCATAAATTTACCACTTAAATTCACCTTATTCTTGAAAAATGGTTTGAAAACTATATTTAAATGTAGATTTTGGTTATATCGTTGTCGAGATTAGTTTTGGATATGCACACAAATTTTTATTTCTAATTTTCTCAAATGCAGGGACAAAATATCAATAATATCAAATGATCAATTCTTCAAATTCTAGATCATTCCATATTGCTGATCAAATTCCTTCATGGAGTTCTCCATTTCCACCTCTAGTAAGTTAAAATTTTGTTTATATTTTGATTATGTAATTGAATTTATTTCTTTTTTTATCCATGTCAATTTGAATAAAAATGAATCCAAATTTGCAGGAACTTGATTCAAAATTGAGTTTAGATGCATAAAAAATTACTTCATATTTTCAAAAACATTGGAATCTCTTTTCAGGAGAAACATATCACAAGCAATTGCTAGATGAAAATGGAAAACCTCTTTACCCTGCCAATTGGAACATGGAATCTTCCAGCTGCAATCCTGGAATAACAATTGAAATAATTGTTTTGTATAATGTAATTTAAGCAAACCAATTGCATTGACATGCTTACTAATATCATTGATATTATACTAATGATGTTCAATATTTTTTGATATTAAGATTATTGTGATAACGAGCGACCCACCCACCATCTTCTGGAGCACCCCACTATAATGTAACTTAGAGAGAAGTCTACATTAAGAGTAAGAATAAGAGAGTAAGCATACACAAAATGATTGAGTCAAACGCCTATTCAATTCCCACTGTCTAGATTCAACAATTAGCAATGAATACAGCAATAGTGGTTCTTCATCCCAAGTTGGCGATGGAGGCTAGTATGGATTATTATTTATGGGATATGACAGACATGGAGGCAATGTTGCTAGATGCATTCTAGAATGATGAGCTAGGGGATGATTCTCATATCATTGTTACCTTATTTGAAAGCCTGAAGTATGCTTCCGCCATCCCTCTCTTTGGACCTAGTGGGAAGTGAAAGTCTACTCGGATGGGCACAACATTGTTCCTATATAACGTGAATGAAAAATTTGGCATGTCAAATGCGTGTTTCTCGACAATATTAAGATAATTGACTTTCATGATCGATCAAGTTCCTTATATTTTTTCACACAATCAAATTTAAAAATGGTCGATTTTATGAATGTTAAATATTGACATTGTATAATTATATTCCCCACCAACTGCAAGATATTTCAAAGATAAGGTTCTTCCGAGTGATGATGTCTTGTCAGCTAGTTGTGAAGAGGAAAAGAAGTGGATGAAAATTTTGGCTCTTGAGTATATATCATCTCATGCATGTCTAAATGATTATATTCTACATAGAGGAGAATATGCAGAGAAAGTGATATTTCTGCAATGTGGACATGAAAGTTACCGTAATTAAAAGTAAATATTAAATCACATGGTCCACCTCATAAGATATTCAAGCATATGCCTATAATCCCAAGGATGCAAAGACTCTTTCATAGCAAGGAATTAACTATGTTGTAGGGATGGCATGCCTCACACATAAGTGAGTTAGGAGTTATGTGAATCCCAATAGATTCAATAGCCATGTGGCATATAAAATGAACAACTCAACATAGCCATGGATGGCATCAACCCGTATTCCCTCCAAAACACAAACTATTCGGTTTGGCCTATAGTAGTGATCAATAACAATACCACCGTATGGTTTTTCATGAAGAATGAATATCTTATGTTGGTTCTCATAGTCCTTGGAAGAAGACAAGTGAAGCATATGTTTGTCTACTTACAATCATTGGTAGACGAATTGTAGGAATTATGGGAAGGGATAAATGTGTATGATGTATCAATACCATCACAACAGAGAGGAGTTTTACATTGTATGTCATATATGCTTACACCATACATGATTATTCACAATCAAGAATTTCTCAAGTAAATTACATTCTTATTGATTTGTTTAGTAACAATATTGTTTCACATTTAATTTAATACAATACAATTTTTCAGATCTTCATAGTCGCTAACGTGTCGGATTGTATACAATTATTTCAAGGTTCTTGTAACAAAAGTGTATAATGGATGTAAATGTTGTGGACCTTCTCTAAAGGCTAGGTGGTTCGACCACCTACGAAAGCTAGTGTATGACTTCCCAAGGGTATTCCTCCTAGATGAACACCCTGACACAACAACAACATCTAATTTCAATGGTCAACCAAACATTATCCAGAGGCCTACAATAATGAAAGCAATTGAATGGATTAGATGATGTGGGAGAGAGAAGTAGGAGTTTTTATAAATGTTCGATTAAAATGGGGAGCCTATGTTCGATGATCCAGAATTCTTCGACACCTATGTTGAGAAATTACCCATTGGGATGAAAATAAAATATCTCTTTTATGAGCTCCCATATTGATAACATCTTAAGATTTCTCACTTACCAAATCTCATGCATATATTTCATCTTATTTATGGAGGCTCATATCATCAAAAGAAAGTGACACATTGGCTATTAGGAGAGATTTTATTTCTTCAAAAGCTAGAAAGAAACATTGACTAAGATAAGAAACTGTAGGTTTTAACCCCGCACAGAAATTACCTGTATAAAAATTCTAAAACATAGAAAATAAACAATGTGAGAGCATAAAACATAAAAGAAATATACACAAATATTTTCCCTTGGATTCCAAAACCGGGACTACTAGCTTGACTTTTTCATTATATTTCTTTCAATGTTACAATACATATATATACATGCCGAAGCATCCAATACCATGGACCAAAAACCATCGCATCCAAAACCATGTGCGAAAGCCATGCACAAAACTATAGGTAGGTCTGCCCAACCTAATATAGGGTCAAAAGAAGTTTTCCTCGGGGCGATGCCTTGGACCCCGTAGAGGGGGGATACCTGCCTACTTCAAACCCTATGTGACCCCCCCGTTGTGAAATTGGCGCAATGAAGGGTGGAGTTTTCCCCCCTATAACCCCCTCGATTAACTTGGGGATCTAGTCGTAGAAAGAGTATAACACAACCCAACATTCTCCCACTTGGTGTTTTCTCTCCACAAGGGGCCAAAAAAGAGTTTAGTCATTTATCCAACCCTAAAGTGCCCATCATTTCTCTACACAAAGAGAACCTCTCAAAGCTCACAGATTTTGTCAATGCATCAGCAGTATTCTTCAAAGTGTCCACCTTTACCAGAAACACCTTTTTGTCTTCGATCATATCCCTCACAAGTGATATTGAACATCAATGTGCTTTGTCTTTGAATGGTAAGAAGGGTTCTTTACTAAGAAAACTTCACTTTGGCTATCATAGTCTATCCTTATAGCTTCCTGTACTAACCCCATACATGAACACAATCTCTGCAACCAAACTGCTTCCTTGCTTGCATGAGTAGTTGCCATGTATTCTACTTCTTTAGTTGATAGTGCCATTATAAATTGTTTCTTACTCATACAACTAACTAGACCTCCAAATAGGTTAAACACATACCCACTTGTAGATCTTCTCTGATCCAGATCTCTAACCCAGTCTCCATCAACAAAGCCACGAATATCCAAAACTTTGTCCAATCCTGGTCTTCCTTGGTAGCACAAACCATAATCACTAGCTCCATTCAAATACCTGAAAACCCACTTCACTACTATCCAATGCTCCTTCCTTGGTCTTGACATAAACCTACTAGATATTCCCACTACATGTTCAATGTCTGGTATAGTACAAACCATTGCATACATCAGGCTACCAACTGCACTTGCATATGGAACATAGGACATGTCCTCTTCCTCTTCTTGTGTCTTGGGACACTATTCAACAGATAACTTTACACCTATAGGAATGTTCCTTCATCGATTTACTATCCTGCATATTAAACCTCTGCAATATTGTTTCAACATACTTCCTCTGGTTTAACCCAACCTTCCTCTTTTCTTGATCTCTTTTAATTTCCATGCCCAAGATATAGTTTGTAGCACCAATATCTTTCATGTCGAATTTGAAGGACAATTGGGTCATCGAATCCTAGATAATTTATTTATCATTTTGATCCAGGTGGATGTTGGTGGCCACCCACCTATCCCATTTGAACCCCCACAACTGTCTCTTTCAGTCTTTTCAGTTTCCTAAATTGTAGCACAATTTACTATTTTTAGCAGTTTTTCTGGTCCTAAACTTCCGGAGCCGTTTTGAGGCCCTAAACAATGATTTCTATCTAAAATCATATTTTCCATCGTATTCCTCGGAGAGATCTTTCCAACGGGCTATCATGCACGTCAAACAGAGATAATATGACCAATTCGAGACCCTGAGAAGTTGGCTGTCCAACTCACCCCAACGGGGCCCACAAACTCTTGGTGTTACATCTCCTCGGGTTAGGGTTTTGGTTGTTTAGGATTTTCTCTTATTGTTAAATAATAAAAAGGCACTTGAGTCTCATTTAAAGACAATTTAGAGGCATGTATCTGCCACATCTCTTCTCAGAGATAAGCTACCATCGCCTTAGCTGGTTTATTTCCATTTCTGTTTGTAAGCATATTTCAGTATTTACAGTAATGAAATGAAGTATTATTTCCGCTGCATATCTGTCTTTATGGTTATCTCTGTATTTTATTGCATTCTTGTTTAAATATGGATCAGTGGTATCAGACCAGTCTGCTTTTTCTCTATTTTTTCTTTGCATGTCCCCAACGAGGTCATATAAGGAGTTAGGGCTTGAACTGGTCGAACCTTTGCAAGACCAGCCTCACAAATATCAACGACCTCCCATGGAAGATGAGAAGAAAGATGAGGGGGCGGGAGATCCTACCAAAATCTTTCTCAAAGAAGCCCTCGAGCAGCAAAGGAACGCGATGATGGATAGCTTTGCGCAGATCCTTCAACGGCTACCCAGAGGTGACACATTTGCTTCCAACAACTACTCTGGAAATGCCACACCCTTTAAGGTACAAATTAATTTTGAAATCCCCATCTTCGAGGGTCAAATAGACGTAGATACTGTAGATAAATGGTTAAATTTGCTAGATGGGTATTTTTCTATTCATGATTTTTCAAGTGGGGAAAATATTGTTTTCGCTCTTCTCAAAGCAGCCCCCCACGTCAAGCACTGGTGGGAAACCTATTGCAAGTATAAGGATGAAAGTATAGGCTCACTAATTTCAGCCGCACCCACGTGGAATGACTTCCGAGATGCCATCAAGGAGTAGTACTATCCTATCAAAAGCTATGAGGACAAATACATCAAATGGACCACACTGCGGCAGGGATGAGACCAAGATGTGCCGGAGTTCACAAACATTTTTCATACCCTTCGCACACAATTGGGTATCAAATATTTTGAGCTGCATCTGGTACTCAAATACCATGGCTGCCTACACAGATACATCCAGGAAGAGATGGTGTTCCTGAACATCTCCTCACTCGGCACGGCGTACCAATACGCTGTCAAAATCGAGCAAAAGTTCAAACATAAGAAGTGAGACTTTGGATCTGCAAATCCGAAGCCCAAAGGACAAAGCCAAGGCAGGTTGACCCAAGAGAACCCGTCGAAGCTGCAAGAAAAGAACAACACCACCAAGATGGAGAAGGACACAGGGAAGTGGTGTGAGTTCCACAAGAGTCCCACTCATAACACAAGTGAGTCTCAGACCAAGCAGTCACTGGTGGCCGAGTTTAAGGCTTCCGAATCAGATGCATGTTCCAACCCTGAGCTAGAACCTGACAAGGGGAATGGTATAGGGAGGTAGATCATTGATGCAGAGCCTAGTGCCACTGTTTCCACCGCCAAGATCTTAAAGAATGATCCTAAAGACCCAGAGGAAGGGGAGCGCCTTTTCCACTCACAGATGTGGGTGAAGGGTTCACCACTACAATTCATTGTTGATAGTGGGACTGAAAAGAACCTTGTTCCAGAAGAGGTCATGAAGCGGTTAGGCCTACCAACTACACCACACCCACAGCCGTACAGTATCGGGTGGCTTCATGAAGGATGAGATCTCAAAGTTTTCCAACAGTGTCGCCTTCCCTTTAGCATCAAGCCCTTCACAGATGAGGTATTGTGTGATGTTACACCTCTGGATGGTTGCGATGTACTATTAGGCTAGCCATACTTGTGGAGGTGACATGTTGTGTATGAGTCAAGGCCTCGCTCTGTCATTATTTCTTTGGATAATTCATTATACAGGATAGCAGAGGTAACCCGACCTACTACCACCTCTTTGATCACTACCAAGAAAGGCAACAAGCTCATCTCCCAGACTAGGAAATTCATTTTCTGTCTGGTTCACTCCCAATGTAAGGGGAAGATCATTGCTACATCCATGAACCCCGCAAAGGGTTCCTCCATGCAGCAATAGCAGCAAAGGGATTTGATCATGATAGAACTCAAGAACAACTTCTCCTCACCCACAAGGGTACCACACAAGTTTTAGGTGGGTGACAAAGTTTGGTTGCATCTGCAGAGAGAATGCCTTACCAGAACCCATCAAAAACTCAGACCACTCCGACATGGTCCTTACACCAGTACCAAGGCTACGAGAAACAATGCTTTGAAGCAGAACATTCCTCCATTCCTTCACTTGCATCTATTTTTCAATGTGGACCATCATCGACCATGCTTCCCACCATTTCTGGACACATCAGAGATTGCAGAACAACTCGCTAAAGACCCAGCTCAACAGAAGCTTCCTCATCTCAAGGAGGAACTCAATGCAATGGGGACCATTGCTTCTTAAGGGGGGAGGAATGATCCAGGTGGATGTTGGTGGCCACCCACCTATCCCATTTGGACCCCCACAACTGTCTCTTTCAGTCTTTTCAGTTTCCTAAATTGTAGCATAATTTACTACTTTTAGTAGTTTTTCGGGTCCTAAACTTCCAGAGCTGTTTTGAGGCCCTAAATGAAGATTTTCTGTCTAAAATGATCTTTTCCATCATAGTCCTTGAACATATCTTTCCAACGGGCTATCATGCACATCAAACAAAGATAATATGACCAATTCGCGACCCGGGAAGTTGGCTGTCCAACTCACCCCAACGAGGCACACAAACTCTTGGTGTTAGATCTCCTCGGGTTAGGGTTTTGGTTGTTTAGGATTTTCTGTTATTGTTCAATAATAAAAAGTCCCTTGAGCCTCATTGTAAGACAGTTCAGAGGCATGTAGCCACCACATCTCTTCTCAGAGATAAGCTAGCATCGCCCTAGCTGGTTTATTTCCATTTCTGTTTGTAAGCATGTTTCAGTATTTTTCAGTAATGAAATGAAGTATTATTTCCACTGCATATCCATATTTATGGTTATCTCTATATTTTATTGCGTTCTTGTTTAAATCTGGATCACATTTCCAACCAACAACATGTCATCCACATACAAGACCAGATAAATAACGCGATCACCAATTAATTTAAAATACACACAGTGATCTACTTTGCTTCTGGTGAAGCCAAGTCCCCGTATAAATGTATCAAATTTTTTATACCACAGCCTTGATGGTCGTTTTAGCCCATACATAGACTTCTTTAACTTGCATATCGGTTCTTTCTTACCATTCACTGCAAATCCTTCAGGTTGCTTCATGTAGATGTCCTCTTCCAGATCCCCAAGGAGAAATGCAACAACAAATAAAAGTAATCTAATAGAAGCTACCTCGGAAATAGGAGAAAAAATATCACCAAAGTCAATTACCGTCACTTGGAAATAACCTTTTGCTACCAACCGAGCTTTGTATTTCTCCACCTTTCCTTCTGCATTTGTCTTCTTCTTAAACATCCATTTGCTGCCAATGGGTTTCCTTCCAACCAACAACTCCACTAGATCCTAAGCCTCATTTTTGTGCAAAGATGACATTTCATGAACCATGGCCTCTTTCAAGAGTTTTCCATCCTCTGAATATATAGCTTCATTTACAGTTCTGGGATCATCATTAGTAATAGATAAAGCAAAATTTGAACAAAACACAGATGGACTATACCTTTCTGGTTGCCTTCTTTCTCGAACTGATCTTCCCACAACCGGAGTTTGTGGCTCTTCATCTTCTGATCCCTCTTCTATTGTAGAGTATGATTCTTCATCCTTTATCTCAAACTCTATCTTCTCAGGTTCCTTTGATGGGACATCATGTTTAATAACATCTTTCACCTCTCTAAACACCACATCTTGGTTGTACACAACTTTCCTTGTTACTGGGTTCCAAAGCTTATAACCCTTTAAACCATATTTATGCCCAATAAAGATGCACTTTTTAGATTTACTATCCAACTCTGTTATTTTCTCCTTTGGAACATGTACATATTCATCACATCCAAATACCCACAGATGTGAAAGAGAGGGTTTCTTACCAGTCCATACCTCTTGTGGAGTCTTATCCTCCAACGCCGATGAAGATGATCTGTTGACCAGGTAACATGTTTTATGCACTGCCTTTTCCTAGAATTCATGTCCTACCCCAACACCACTGAGCATGCTTCTTTCCCTGTCCATTAACGTCTTGTTCATTCTTTCTACAGCGCCATTTTACTCTAGTGTATATGGAGTAGTTTTCTGCTATGTTATACCACATTTCTTACAAAATTATTCAAATTCCTTACCACGAAACTCTCCACCGTTATCTGCCCTCAGCATGTTTATCTTCTTATTTGTCTGGTTTTCCACCAAAGCCTTATATTCTTTAAAACTGTCAAAGAATTCAAATTTCTTCTTGAGGAAATATATCCATGAATTCCTTGAGAAGTCATCAATAAATGATACATAGTACATAGACTTACCCAGTGATAGAACCTTCACAGGTCCAAACACATCGCTATGCACAAGCTCTAATATTTGTTTCACCCTCTTACCACCGAAAGGGAAACTCACTCAATTCTGCTTCCCATATACACAATTTTGACAGAAATCAAAATCAAGAGAACTATTACACATACCTTCTACCATACCTTTACCATGAAGTATTAGAAGGCCCTTCTCTTCAATATGACCAAGCCTTTGATGCTACAACATGGTCTTCTCTCCAGAGACCACTAGATTTTTTGCTCCAATTTTAGGAACCACAAAACTGTTTCACCCTAAATCATCTTGCAGAAATCAGATTTCTGGCCAATGCAGGAATATGCAAAGCACCAAGAAGTGTTCTAGTCCTTCCAGCTTGCAACTTCAACTTTACTTTTCCATGACCAATGGTTCTAGCCTTCCTGTCATCCCCCAAGAAGACATCACCACCATCATATTTCTCATACTTGCAGAACCACTCTCTATGGGAAGTGAAGTGAAAGGATGCACTTGAGTCAATCAACCATGCCTCATGATCTACATGTGTACTTGAAGAAACCAAGTACACATCACCACCTTCATCTGAGGTGGTTTTCACCTTTGCAAAAGGAGCATCATTAGATCCTTTTCCTTTGTCAAGAGCTTTAGATTTATAGTCCCTTTCGTAGTGCCCTTCCTTTCCGCATTTCCAACACACCACCTTTACAAGTTTTCCTGGAGATTTAGGTCTCCCACTCAATGACTTATTTTTGTTTCTGTTCTGGGACCGTCCTCATACATACAAGGCATCACCATTCTGGTTCTCCATATTTTCTCATCTTATCTCCTCCGTTAACAAGGATCAGACCATTTCATCAAACTGCAAGGCAGTTGCTTTGCTACCTATTGCAATAACCAGACTAACCCATGAATATGGTAGAGAACACAACAAACTAATACACTTATCTTCATCTAAAATTTTAATATGAACAGACAATAAGTGACTTACCACAATATTAAATTCATTCAGATGCTCTGTCACTAGGTCTCCATCTTTCATCCTTAGGTTATACAACTTTTTCCGTAGGAACAATTTATTCACCAGAGACTTAGATTTGTACAAATTCCCTAACTTGTCTCACAAAGCCTTCACTGTAGCTTCCCCTGATACATTCAACAATACTGAATATGAGACACACACTCATATTGTGCTCTTTGCCTTTCGATCCAACTTCTTCCATTTTTCATCGGACACTCTCGTTAGTTTAGTACCTGGATCTACTATGATCAACTGATCTTTATCCACCAATAGATCCTCCATCTTGAGTTTCCACAACTCAAAACATTGACCATTAAATTTCTCGATCTCTATCTTTCCACTGCTTGGAATCCTCTTTCACCACCAGAATCAATCTTGTAGATCTCCCATAGAACATGGTCTACCACAGGCCCGAGCGAAACCCCTTAGCAACAAAGTCATCCCCATGAAGCCAAAACAACTATGATACCAAATTTAGGTTTTAACCTCATACAGAAATTACCTGCATACGAATTCTAAAACAAAGAAAATAAACAATGCAAGAGCATAACACATAAAAGACACATACACAAAGATTTTCCCCTAGATTCCAAAGTCGGGACTACCTGCTTGATTTTTTCATTATATTTCTTCCATTGTTACAACACATATATATACATGCTGAAGCATCCAATACTATGGACCGAAGCCATCGCATCCAAAACCATGTGCGAAAACCATGCACAAAACCAGAGGTAGGTCAACCCAACCTAATATAGGGTCCAAAAAATTTCCCTGGGGCACTGCCCCAGACCCCATAGAGGGGGGATACCCACCCCCCTCAAATCTCCTGTGACCCCTGCACTGTACAATCAGTGCAATGAAGGGGGCGCTCCATCCCCCCTCTAACTCCCCAATTAACTAGGGGATTTAGGCATGGAAACATTATAACACAACCCAACAAAAACTAGAGGAGGGGTTGCTCCCTCTTGGTATTTCAAAGAAGGTGATGTCCCATGTATTTTAAAAAAAGATGATATTTCTTTGGAAGTGGAAATTATAATGAGTGTCAGGGTTCCTTATTTATATGCGTCTTCACTACGATGCTACTTCACTATGGAGGATCATTTTTCGGGGTTGAAATAACATGACCATTTGAGCCTTCTAAGATTACGTATGTCAAAAAAATGATTTTATTATTTATTTATTTATTTTTGTAATGGGATATATTATAATTAATTTTTGTATAATGTACTATTTATTGAGTAGTGTCATTATCCTCTGCGCTTGCATGGGTGTGTGAAACATGACTTCCTCCAAGACCTATGACGTGCCATATCTATATTATCTGCATTTGTACACTTTCCCACATCAAGGCATATTCATATGGCTAGCTTTCCAAGTTGGATTCAACAGATAGTTGAGATTCTTTGTATGTTTGAGAAAGAGCTGCTAATGAGTTTCATCTTCCAATTCACCTAGTCGATGAGGTTGAACTAGTGGGGGTCATTTCTTGTCATTGGATGTTATTCTTAGAGATGTACATGAATAAATTGAAATGTTTTGTTCGCAAAAAGGGAAAAATTTGAGGGGTCTATGGTAGAGGGGTATATATCATATGTATCATATAAAACTAGTGAGTACATCAAGCTGATTGACAACACATGAGGTGCAATGATTTGGGATGATGAAAGGGATGAAGATAAAAGAGAATGGGAGCTTCTTCAAACAAATGGAAAGATGAACATGATAAAGAGTAAGTACACACTTACCATTTTCCAAATTACTACACAGTAACTATTCACACTGAACTTCATATTAATGCATATTTTGACCTCATAT
>APFE030737008.1:86646-110707 GCA_000404065.3 Pinus taeda
AACCTGTCGCCGAAAGTAAGAAACTTGCCGTTGAGGCATGCAAGCATCAAAGTACTGAAAGGGTTGTTCCTAAGTTGACTTCTTGGATAATGAGTTGATGTCGAAAAGAAGTGACCTGTTGTAGGAGGGCATTAATGAATCGCACATCTATGACACGGAATGGAGAAAATGATTTTGTGGACGTGAAAACGATCTGATGATACAAGGTTCAGGGTGGCGGTCATGAATGAATGAAGCGTGAAGGTATTACAGTGGATGAGACACAAGCTGGGTTGGTGAATTCTTTAAGAAACTTCTTTTGAACATATCGACGACACTGAAGTGGATTGGTAGCATTAACCCCAAAAATGGATGGTACAGTGGACCAATGGTAATGTGACCGGTGAACGGAATAACCCAACCCAACTCAATCATGGTGATGGAGTGAAAGTGTTATGTTCAAGAACGAATTGCTACCAATAAAGTTTCTTCAAGTTTTCTTCCCTATTTTTCCCCAGTCATTGGTGACCAGTACCTCTTTATGTTTGTCAAGCTTGAGGAGGATAACGTATGCTTGTTCTATAATTTTCCCTTCAAGTAAACCCGTCACTATGTTTTAACGAGCCTAGCGACAGTGAAACTCGTTCTTGTATGCATGGACAAGTTTGTTGTTATTGGTTTTAACGAGTTTAATGACAAAGATAAATCAGTGCTTTTTCAATTTTAGAGAGTCTGAAAAGGGATGGAAAGGAAACTCCAGCAATATTTTTTCATTTAAGTCTGAAAAAGTATAAAATAATACGAAAGGAATGAATTTTCGATAGTTTTAATGAGCCGAACAAGACAAACACTCGATCTTTTTGTGTAATGATCCCTTAGGTCAAAAAGTATTAAAATCTAGAGGAGGGATAATACTTTTGATGATTTTAACGACCTGGAGAGGCCAATTGCTTGGCAATCTTTTCATATTTTATGAGTCAAATGAAAAGAGCTTAAAGGAGACTTGTTTTTTGAAGAACGAGTGATATTTTCGGGTAGCATTTGGTTCCAGGTAAGGTTTGGAACTCCCCAATCATGGTAGTGTAAAGAATATGGCTAACAGAATCACTTGTTGCAGTTGTTCCTCAAAAGGGGTAAACAATCAAATAGAGGTGTATGATCGGCTAAAACAGAGTGGAGGTGATGGTAAGAACACGACCAAGGCTCAAAAGCTGATGATAATGCATTCACAATGGTTATTTACTGGAGGTGGGTTCATTTTTTAATGAGCTTAAACTATGGTGGAATATATGCTCATTGCTAGGTTTAATTTTTAACGAGCTTGAACTTTGCATAAAACTGCTCATGCCAGTCGTATAATAAGGATGTCTCATCGATAGGTTCATTTTTCACTCCATATCCTCTCTTTATGTAAGCTAGGAATGACCAATCCTATGAGTTTAAAGGGTTAAGAACCTAAAAACTAAGAAAATAAATGGTCACTTTTCACTTTCATGTAAAAAGGGTTGCATGCCCCTAGGTATAATGAAGTAGAGTTTCTAGGTTACCCTTCAATTTGCAGACAAAACATTTGCTCTGTCGAGAAAGGCCTAACTTCTGATGGAGGTATCTTATTCTAGTCTAATCCAATTTTCCTAAATGGACGGGTGTGTCAGACTAGTCATATTCCTACGCAGACACTCACCTTATAACTGAGGTTTTCTTGCCGAAGCAGACCAGGGTGCATGCCCCCTGGGTTTCAGTCACAATCACTAAATCACTCACGCTCATCAAGTGGATGGACTGGAGACTAATGAGACATTCCTTGCCTAAAAAGACCAATTAGGGATGGAATTTGGCTATTAGCTATGTGTGAGCTGGGGAATGAAGGCTGGTCTAGGAGCTAGACCACTCTGCCTTCATGCGGAAAACACAACACTCGAAAGAGCAAGGAGACAATGGCTCCCATGCTATAAATGTAGTCATGCCCAAGGAGTAGATTGTAATCTAAAGGTCCTTGGACTACCATTACATTCAGATAGACAATTTTCCTTCTCAAAGTTATAGGCAAATTTGGAAGGTTCCCTAATGGTCGACTGGTTCCTTTGTCGAAGCCTGTTAGATTTCACATCTGAGGCAGAAGCAATGGCGAACCAAGCGCTTTCCAAGCAGTTGAGGAAAGGATACTCACAGAAGCCCATTCGTCTATGATAGTACCGACCATGACCATTCTATAAGCTTGTACTATGATTCAGAATGGTACATTAGATGGTAGACGGGGTCTGCCTAGTAGATTCCAATCGAAGGAAATGACTAGGTTGCTTGGAGGTGGGACTGAGTAAACGACTGGATATGTCTCCGACGAACTTCCTTCCTAATGTAAAGGAATGGGTAGACTTGGTTGCATTGAGTATGCAACTCTTGGTTGTTGAGGCAGTATTGGCACCCAACCACTGGATGTAATTCGATCATGACCCGAATTCTGTTGTGAACTCTCATACGGTTGTTCTCCTGAAGGGAACAATGAAAGGGCATATTTCCCCCCATATGGCAGTAATCCAGTGTTCAAAGGTAAGATTGGCCTCTAGAGACTAGACTGCCCAAATCGATACTGTTGTGAAGGATCAATTTGCTGAGACTCAACATAAGAGATTCCAGATATTATTCCGGATGAACAAACGGGAATAGACCATAATGTTGAAACAGTCCCGAGGTGGAATCCATCTAGCGGTTGAGAGCTAGTTGGGATAGATGGTACACACGTGAACATTATTGGAGTAGTAGCAGGAAGTTTTGCTGCTGTTGATGACACAGTCCTGGATGTCGATGGTTGTTCAGACATATCGAGTCTATTCAAAAGATTTCCTAGCGATTCTACAGGCACTTGCGATGAAGGGAGACTAACTTCTGACGAAGAAGGATATAGGGTGATCCCAACTTCAAAATGCGATGGAGTACTAGATGGAAGATCCTCCATAATCTCTTCTATAGCAATCAATCCAGGTGGGAGAGGTAGACCATTAGGTCTGTAAAATATTTCTGGTGCCAAAGAAGGTATAGACTCTGCAACAATAGATGTTGGAGGGATAACACCTTCCAATTTAGCTACAGATGGAGCGGGTTCGGGAATAGAGGTGTTTACCGTTACACTAGGATCAGTTCTAATGTCCTCTTATGACTGCGAAACTTCTTCTGTAAAGGCAGGGATACCAGAAATGGTTGGAGTAACTGGAGTCTCAGAGGATGTTGGAACACAAGTTCCAAGCAAACCAGGGGAATTTGATCCAGTTAAACGAGTTTGCTTGGTCCAAAATAGTTTCGTTTCCAGAGTCAAAGATGGTTGACTCGTCTGTCTCTGTGAACAATAGTGTTTTGATTGACTTTCTTCCACGATTGCGGATTACTTGATCAACTCAAAATAAAGGGGAAAATGTGATTTGGAATTAAAAGAATTTTAGACGCTTTGACACAACTTACTTTTTCAATTTTTAAGAGTCGAGAAAAAGCTAAAGATGACTCTAGTAGCCTTCGATTTTTAATGAGCCTAATGTGACAAGTGCTCAAATGGACCTTTTCCTTTAAGGAGTCTTAAAAGGAACGAAAGAGACTACTCTGGGTATCTAGACAGAGGGATTACCAAACCAATCGCAAAATTGCAGAATACTTTTTATGGTACAACAGTTAATCTTCCTGAATGCTATGTTCAGTGCATTGTGACCGATAGGGTGGAAGACACGCTTCCTAAGGATAAAGGATATAGCCTATTATGGTCTCCCAATATATACTCGATGGTACATGGGAGCACAAGTCCATACTGGCACTTGTCATCTCAAAGAGGAGGAATCACCCAACCTACGATGAAAGCGATAGTTACCAGGCTTTACGACACCAGAATACATCTCTAGCCTAGACTTCTAAATGTTGTCTGTTAGGTTCCAAAGCGTTTTTATGTTCATTGAATTTATTTTATAGTTGATCTTTCTTAAGAAGTTTTCCTTTAAGGTTCACTACGTGATGTAGATATACAATTCCTAAAAATGCAATCTAAGATGATAAATAGTCGTTTACTCTTCTTTTTGCATTGTAAATCCTAGCTACTAAAGAAAGAGAAGCAAGATTCTTTCAACATAGAGCACAGAGCATACACTAGATGCACTGTCCTAAATCAAAATAAACAAATAGTCTAAATGCAAATGCACATGCATGTATTTGTTTTCCGCTTTCTTAATGTGTAAATGACAAAAAGAATGCTAAGTACAAATCTGAATTATCTTTTCTCTCATAGCGACAGTACTAACAATTTTCTCTTCAAAGACACTTCCAAAACAAAAGATGACAATTCAATTAAGCTACTTTTTCGTAAAGGAGAACTGTAAATGGTGAAAAATACATAAAAAGAATTTACAATTCTTTGTACAATGGAGGCTGAATAATGCAAAGGAAGGGATTTTCAACAGTGGTATATTGATCACAGACAGTAAAACTCCTCAATAAAGCTGAAGAGAGTGAGGAAAAACCAAAATCTAGAGGCAGAAACAGTCTTATATGATCATCGCACCTGTAACTCAGAGAAAGAGGGATGCATCTCACCTACTACACATGGGAGGTGTGATGCATCCAGATTTCCTAAAGGAGATAGTGTGATGGTCTAGAGACAAGACTTTAATTTGGTTTTTGGTCGCAGTTTGCAGCTTAGTTTAGGGATTTAGGCTGAGCTAATGATATTCAGTAAATAAAAATCATAGGGGTTGATTTAATGAGGTTATTTAAGCCACCACCAGGGCAATTAGGATGTTTGCAAATCAATTGTTCAGTTTATAAACAAAACCCAGAGATGGACTGTAGTATCATTGATCTAATTTGCAGTTGCATAGCAAAAGTAGTTTGAAGGCTAGCTAGCCTGACTTCAAGCTCCGTCTGTAGTTTATAAAGAAAACGAATATAAACAAGTAAACAATCTATTTTCTCCCGAGTGGAGTTGCCATTTTGTTATCGGGAAACCTTGTGTCCATTCAGAGCTGCTAGTCCCATTAAGACGGGTAGCTATCTTAGAAACAAACAAACTAAAGTCACTTTCGTTTTCCTTTATGAGAAGTAGATGAGAGAGAAGCAGAGAGTACCAACCTCAATTTTTTTCTTGGCTCCTTGCTTGTTTCCTCTCTCCTTTGACAGATCCTTGCCGCTTCTCCCTTGCTTACCCCACTTCAAAGAGCACCTGTAAAGTCAAAGCAGCATAATACCATCAAAGCACAAAGATCTACAATCATAAACAATATAGGACCAGATATATATTGACCACACAAATGCATATATCAAATCAAACATACAAGAATGTGGAGGAAAACTCAAATAACTTTATTGATAGAAAGAGGAGAAGAGAGGATTACAACCCATTGATCTGACCTAGCATCATCCTCCCAGCATGAAAGCCCTTCTTCACCTCATGAAAATCTTAGATCACCAAACACTATGATGTTCCACAAAGAAACCAACAACACTTCCTTACTAGATGCAAAATTCCAACCTTTGGATCTCTGGGATGAGGGATTGATATATAGATGTTTGCAGGTGGGTGAGTCAGCTTCTGGGATTTTGATTAGTGTCCTCTCTCTGATAGTTCTTGGTTCCACTAGGAGATTCATGATCTCTTACTCATCCTTGGGCGAATTCAAAGAGGCAAGTGTCAAATGGGCAGTTTCTAGAAGATTCCATGGGTTTCCACCTAGCCAACTGCTTCTGCCATTTGTCTACACTCACTCATCGTACCACACTGAAGGGCTTTCCAATATGCATCACACCTTTTGCATGTGGTAGGTGAGATGCATAGCACCCTTAGCACTAAGCAGTCTCTATGGTCCAGTTTTGACGAGTTCTGAGCAGTTTTTCATGTAGAACTTCTGGGAGATGATGTAATCAGCTAACCTTGCTCCTTTAGGGTATGAAACAACACTTTTAGGGACTTATAAGCCCTTGGTCTATGGACATATGTGATTGGGGTTGTAGTGCCCAAATATTTTTGTAACATACATGCAACTACATGAATCTTTTCTTAGTTGCTAAAGATGGATTGATTTCATAACAATGATGGTAATTATTTGTTTCTTGGTACCATATGTCAATGTTGGGCTTCCATGATTCCTTTGTGATGTTTCGGATTCCTCATAATAGAAATGTGAACCCCTAGGTGTGCACACAACTTATTGAATGTGAATATGGGGTTTGAAACTTGGTAGGCATAATGTTGTCTGTGTTGTATGAAAGGTTGTTGAGGTTTCAAGACATTACCTTGAATCCTACAAGAACATTGTGCCACCCCTTAAACCATATGTTAAACACTCCATGCTTTGGTATTGATGTGAAAAAATCAATTTCATGAAGAACATATATTTATGATTTATACAAAACCATATATCAAATACATATAATTATGCTAAAATTATACAAAATACCCAAATATGGTTTTCCTCACAAAAACTTGAAGTACATATAACTAGCCTAGATCCATCTTAACCCCGGATCTATCAAGCACTGAGAAGGATCCAATATCTTGAGGTGAAAAACTCTTTTTTTAGCGCAAAACTTGAGGAAAGGTGTGCACCTCGAGACATTGTATACCTCTCAATGCTTGATTGATCTATTGTTAAGATGGATCTAGGTTGGTTCTATAATACTATATAATATATATTTTTGTATTTTTGTGTCTCTTTCTTATTCACTCTCTTTATTTCATCCCCAAACATGTACACACTCACTCCATATATATATATCTCTCTCCCCCCCCCCTCCTCTCTCTCTCTCTCCATCTATGTGTCTCCCTCTTTCTCTCTTCGCCTCCTCTCCCTATCTCTCTCTTCCCTCCTCTCCTCTCTCCCTCGACCTCTCTCCATCTCTGCTTTCTATCTCTCTCTCTCTTTGCCCTCTAGATTTGTCAATATCTCCCTTCCTCTGCCCCTTCTCTCCCATTCTCTTTTATTTTTGTCATCCCTATGATTCTTAGTTAATATGTATCTATGTTGGTGCTTACTAACACTATTTATATTATATAAATTTCACATATTTAAATACAAAAGTATTCTCGTTTTTAGCTTTATTAAAACCTTAATTTAATTTCTATGGGAATATATTGAGTAGTTGCAAGGATAAAGAGTTTAGATATATCTCAAAATTAATTATAACCTTTTTCTTTTGGTTTCAATTTAAAAAAATTTATAAAACTAAATTAAGATAAATTATTTTTACTGTGAAATATGTTATGGTTTTTGGGCATGTGGTATTGATAAGCCATGGTATTGGTCCACGGTATTGTAACAAAACATATTTGCAAGTTAATAATATCCATGGTAAACTAGGGGTGAATATCCATGGTTAAGAACCTTGCCATATTGTTAAAATATATTTTGATTGTGAAATAAGTTATGACATTTTGGCATGTGGTATTGATAAGCCTTGGTATTAGTTCCATGCTATTATAAAAAATCCTATTCACAAGTTCATAATATCAATGGAAAAGTGAGGGTGAATGTCTATGATTAAGAATCTTTTCATATTGTTATAAAATATTTTGATTGTGAAATAAGTTATGTTTTTTTTTGGGATGTGGTATTGATAAGCAATGGCATTGGTGCATGGTATTGTAACAAAGCCTATTGACATGTTAATAATATCCATGGCAAGGTAAGGGTGAATATCCATAGTTAATAATATTTTCATATTGTTTTCAAATATTTTCTTGTGAAATAAGTTATGTTTTTTTTTTTTTTTTTTTTTGATGTGGTATTAATAAGCCATGGTATTGGCCCATGGTATTCAAACAAAGCCTAGATTTTACAGGTTAATGATATCCATGATAATTTGGGGGTGAATATCCATGGTTAAGAATCTTGCGATATTATTATAAAATATTTTGGTTCTGAAACAAGTTATGGTTTTTAGGCATGTGGTATGGATAAGCCATGGTATTTTCCCATGGTATTGTAACAAAGCCTATTCACAAGTTAATAACAAAATAAAAATATAACAAATTGATTTTTATTATTGTAAAATTTTTATTATTAATTAACCCAACATTTTAATGTTTATAGTCATCCCCGATATCACTTTTATTTTTTTCTTTTATTTTTTAATTAAGTTGATATTTAAAATTATTTACATACTTACATTACACATACACATCTACTCTATACTGGGCATTTCCATTATTAAAAAAATGATACATTAAACAACTACCATCAAATTTAATTTCTAACTTCATTAGTAATTAGTCCCAACATTCTAATGGGAGCTTTGTAGACAAGTCCAAATTATGTAATGGAACCTCTTTGGAATGACGAGTTCAAAGGGAAACCATCGAAAAAATTTAACGCGGAGGAATTTACTATCCAACCATAGCCATCAAATTTGAATATAAACCACATAACAATTTAAATTAGTTTGCTAATAAAAAGTAGCATCATCTACCAATTTCGCACCTAGAATGGCCAAAAACTTGCAGGGACAGGCCAAAATTGGCCTTGATCTTGCAAAAAATTTTTCCCAGTAAACTTGTTTGAATTATATTTTTATCGGGGAATTTCTAAAAACCCATGTTATCTAAATTATGGAAAATCCGAAAATTGGCTTAGATCTTTCAAATTTTTCTTCTTAGTAAAATTGTTTGAATTATATTTTTAAGGGAAATTATAAAACCTATGTTACCTAAATTCTATAAAATCCATAACTATAACCTGGATTTACAAATTATTATTCAAGAACCATAGGAAGGGTATATTATTCATAAAGTTATACATAAAACTGTGAATAATTTGAAAAACCACTTTACATTTTCAGCTACAAAAAAATATACAAATCATTACAGAAGAGTTGAGCAATACTTGAGGAGGGTTCACATGAATAAGGCATTGCTTTGCTCGAGGAGATAGTACTCCAATCTTTGCACTTTGAGAAATCTGATAATTGCTTTATCATTACCTTCATCATTCACCAATGGATACCAAGGGTTTTATGGACAAGAATGTTGTATTTAGAGAGATTTGGGTCAAACCCGAAAGCAAGTTTCCATTCACATCTCCTGATGTTTTTTCTCTTCAAATTATTTATGGATAATTTATTTCTTTACTCGAAACAAAATATTTTCTCCACCAGAGAAAAAAAATGTTTTTTTGTGGGTGCATTGTTTTTTATTGTTCAAAACAAAATTTAATGTGATTTGGGTAATTTGATACCAGATCTATATAGGTATTTATGATTTCCTGTAGATATCATCTAATCTGATGTGATTTTTTCTCATGGAAGATGTGCTTTGACTATCATAGAAGGAATCCCACATGGGCATTAGTCACTTATGGGATTTTCATTTGCTTGGATTGTTATGCATCTCAGCATAGTCTTGGTGTTCACATTGGCTTTCTCAATTATGTATTTTAATCTTTACTACTCAAATTGCAATGTGTATTTATTTTCTTAGGCACTAAAATTTCTCAGGGGTGCTTGTTGACTATGTGCTTCCTTATTGTATTTGTGATTTCTTTAATAAAATTGATTAAAGGTAAAGTAGCTTATTCTATTTTTAGGGTTTTGTTGACTTTGTGATGCCTTCTTCACAACAAGTTTTTAAAATTAAAATTAATATGACATATCCCATTTTGAGTATTTTATTTAGGATGAATGCCACTATCTCCTTGTAATCCATATTGAATGAACATTGCAAATTTCTCTGTTACAAATGCACATTAATGAAGATGGTGTTATGATATTTAGAGTAGCACAATAGTATTTAGCAGAGGAGGACCTTCATGACATATCTGCCCCTACAATCAACTAGATGGGAGATATGCCTTGGTCTTCTCATCAGATTAAGGTAGAGATTTTAATTTTTGATATATTATAACATATTATCCCCTATTTAGGCGCTAACATTACTTAGAGTTACTTGTGTGTTTTGGGTTTCCCTATTGTCTTTGTGGTATCATTTTAATTGCAAGATAACTTAAAATAAAAATTTAAGTGAAATATATTTCCACGAGGATTTTGATATGCATAAATGATGTTATATCCTTGTAATGTATATTGAATGATACATTGTAAACTCTCTTTTGTAGTTCATATTAGTGAAGGTTGCATTATGATATTTAGCTTAACATAATAGTGATTAACATTGGACTGTCATGACATATATGTTGATACAATTAATAGCAATTAATAAACACAACATTGCATCATTTAAGAGGGTATACATTGAGTTAACATAGTTGGATGTGGTGGCTTTGAACATGTCATGGTGTATATCCCCACATGTATGCTCATCAAATTTTGCAGTACTAGGTCCATATTCGTGTTCTACAATCAAATAGGTGAGTGATATATTTCATGTAAAAGTTTGTATATGGTAGGAGATATGTCACATTTGAATTATGATGTTTATGTGTTGTAACTAGTTATTGCATTTTTTACATGGAGAAAAAATAATATTTTCTACCACTAATCAAGATGGAAAAATACCCCCTGAGACTGAATTTTGTTGCTAGTGATGTATTATTTCCCAAAAATTGACTGAATTTTACTGGATCGATGGGGGAACCATGAGAAGCCATTTCAGCTAATTCCACCAAGAGCTTGTAGCTAGGAATTTTATCCAGTTCCATCCTTTTCAAATGTGTTCCATTCGAGTGGGGTAAAGAACATTGAAAATGGAGTCCTGGGGACAAATTAATTTCCTATTAACCTGAACAATGAACTAATACTTTATTGCCAAGCAAAGAGAGATTATGAATGACCCTATCAAATAAACTGGGTGCATGTAGTGGTAGCCAAGACACTGTAGATCATAGGTGTGAAGGTGCCTACTCAAATGCATGACTGTTTTTGGTAATGTGAATTCATGGATGGGATATTACATTGGTTATAGTTTATGAATAACAGGGGATGCACATGTGATTGGTTGATTAAGGACACTTTATATTCTTTATATTATGTTTTGACATAAATTTAACTCTTTTGCTTACTCACCTTTTGTTTTCATGAATCTTTCCTAAACTATTTTAGGGAAATTGTATCTAAAATCCCTTTGATTCACTTGTTTATCTTATGGTTGGGTTAGAGCAAACATGGCTTAAGATATCAACAAATTCTCCTACTAAAAAAATTCTTAATTGATTTTTTTGTCTTTAGTTTCTTTTCTCCTCTTTATTTTTCCAGTTTCTATGATTTTATCCTTGTAACAAAACCATTAGAGAATATCCTCTCTTTGTGGTTTTTCAAATAAATATATTAACATTTGGAATTACATCGAGAGGTGCATTCTATAATCTACATCTCTAGTATGCCAAAAACCATAAATATATAAAGTTGATGTATTATCAATAAAGTATAAACTAGTGTAGATTTGTATTAACCATGTATCTATCATGTGTTGAGATTCAAGGTACAAACATTTTTTAGAGTTCAAAAACTTAAGGAAAGGTTTGCACTTCAAAGGATTTTGTTATTCTTGGTGCTTGATAATTATAGGGCTAAGATAGATCTATGCAGGGTGATTTGAATTATGATACAAATAAACATCACTTTTTGATATATTCATTTCCATCTCTCCCAACCATGTTTGACATTTTTCATATTTCCTATTTTGGTTGTCTTGCTAGATTATGACCACATTTGTGCTTGTTTATTGCAATATACTGTTCACATTTATTGTAAACAATATCATATTAATCACCTTGGGCCTAGAGCATATGATATTATAGGAGAATGAAATCATGGAAATCTTTTAGTTATGTATTATAGCTATAGATGTGAGCATATGCAATGGAATAAGAGAAGAAAAATGGAAATATAATGAATAGAGGGAATGTGTTGAATGTTGGAAAATATCACGAGTAAGTATCTCCACTAAGGAGCATTACTAATCCAAATTCATACCTTGTTACCTAATAAAAATAAGGGTTAAGAACATTCATCATGGCTAATTTTAACGAAAAAAATTAAATTAGTGGGTCCAATTTTGGACCATCGACTAGTCCTAGCTTCATTCTCTTAGGGCCTTCCCAAAGATCTCTAAGCAACAACCAAATTCTCCTACAATCTATACCATTGATTCATAGACATCTATAATCATTAATTCCCTTCATATTGTTGGGTATGTGTTATATTGTTTGTACCAGTAGCCTCATGTGTAGGTCATATATGTTAGGGGAAATGAGATCATACACAATTGAGATGCAACAAAAAAGATTATCTGTCAAGATGCTAAAAATTCAGTTGGAAACGGTAAAATCTAATGGTAAGTCTAAATCAACACTATTAGAAAAGTTAATAGCCCTTTCCACACACAAAGAAAAAATTATCCACACAAAGGAACAAGTTCATGTAGTAGAACTTCAAATGTCCAACACATTGGTTTTGGATAACTTTAATGATGTAAGTTGAGCGTAGTTGACTAGTTTTCTTCCAACAATAAAGAAATAAGGGTTGACATCATATAATTAGTCATTGTTTTGCATGATGAATTTTTTCTTTTCAGACCTATTATCTTCTAATCTAAAACTCCATTAAGGAAAACTCAAATAATGCACATGCAGGAAAACAAAAATCAAGAAAATGAAAGTTGGAAACTCAGTTGATGTAGCAACTAATTCTTCCAATACTCATTGTGATTGTTCATGAAAAGTAAAGTGTGGAATATGAGAATGCAACATATACTCTTGCTAAAATAGCCTTGTGAGATGCATGCAAGTTAGATTCCATGTCCAATAAAGACATGGCAAAGAAAGATGAAAATGAAAACTTATATCTATCTAGTTGGTGTTGAGCGATAAAAGGTATCTTTTTAACTCCTAATTATCTTCACATTAATTGTCAACCTAGGGATGATTTTTTATTTCAAGAGTGTACTCAGTCTAAGGAGGCTATTTACTCAAGAGTAATGTTTTGCAGTATAGTGCTTAAAATGAAAAAGTAAATGAATGCTTGAAATAAAATCTACTTACAATTAAAAGAAACTTAACAATCTGAAACGTAAATAATTCACTCAGAAAACTACAACAATTTATCAGTCAAGGATGCAGTAGTGATAACTCTTTCCTCTGTCAACTGATATAAATGAAATCAAACATAAACAGGATCCACAATCTGAGAACTTAGGCAGCGATAGCTAATGTCCTTTACAGTTGTTGATCTCACACTCCACACTAAAGAAAATAATAACAATTCCATTGGAAATGCTTACTAAAACACACTTGCTGCAATATCAATTAAAAGATGAAATCAAATCCTCGCAGAATAGAACAGTGACTAAATCTATTGAAAAACTAAACAACAAAGCATCATCTAACAAAAATGAATTATTAATGGAAAGGAACAGTAATGCTAAATTACTAGAATTAAACAACAATCTTAAATAGAACTGAACATCAAAGCTAATTAATCAGAAATACACAGCAACTATAAATGTAACTAAATCAACAATTTGTAATGAACAGAAAAATCTGAAGTGAATAGTGGAGCTTTAATGAATAGCATAACAATTTAAGTTGTAATGAATAATAATCTTGTTATGATGGATGTGAACAACAACACAATTCAATTACAGCATAGAAAACAAAGCAATTCATTAAGTCTGGCAATACAAAACAATAAAGCGATGCGACTACAATAAATAGAAATGAAACCAAACCATCACACAATAGAAATCGTAAATATATAATACAGAGCAATAGCTTAATCCACCAGAGGCTAGGCCCTTAGCTGCCAGCAAATGCTGCTGGGCTACTTTAGATAAGGCGAATAAATAACAACCCTTTTACTTATTAATCATCAAACTATGAAATCATTACAACAACAAAAGCCTTGAGAATTACAATGGTAGTGCAACAATCCCCCTTTCCTCCTATCCTATCTCTAATAATCCTTGACTTAATCTCTCATAATCTATTCTGTCATGAATAATCAATCATCCCATCCTCTGATCTTTGTTCTCATTTAAATACATAGAGAGCAGAGAGAAGTTACAATAGATATGATTACAATATGATTTATATTACAAAATTAGATTTTTCTCAACAAATTTATAAGTAAGATCATCTCTAAGGTATCTATCCATCAACATTCAATAAGAACAAGTCGAATTTGGCATTGCAACTGGCATAATTTGAAAAACGACCACACAACAAATTTGAGAAAAACGTCTTCAGAGAACCTTCTATTTCTCTTAGTAAGGATCAAATTTGGGAAACCTAATTTCAAAAAAGCTAATTTGTTCCGTTCTGGACAAAACCCATGTTTCGGATTTTCCAGATTCTTCTCCATTTGCCTAAACCATTCAATACAAAATTGTCACTTCTTATTCGGGCAAATTTATGAATTGGCACATTTAATGATGAACTAGAGATCAAATCTTCAATGTGAAAAATATCTTGGAGGCTAAAAATGCTGAGTAATGTTACAACTAATTTATTGATAAACCATCATTGGTAAAACCATGCATAATCATCAATTTATCAAAAATAAAGGAGAATAAATAATATTTGTCCATAAGAGCATAAATTATTATAAGATGGAATTATATGATAAACCATGATAAATGACATGATAAAGAAGAGTACAAATGGGTGGAATAGGTTTTTAAAAGTGATAATAATAGTGACATATTGGCGGCCCAACACACCCCCAAACTGAATATATTGCATGTCCTCATGCAACAAAAACTGAATATATGACATGTCCTCATGCAACTCAAAGACTCTGTGTTAACCAAGCAATAAAAAATTGTTCTTCCCAGCTCATGAAATGGATAGAACAAATGAATTCTTCCTCAATTAATGAATATTCAATTTTAGCAATCTTGATGAAAGCGTAACAATTTTTACATTGACTTTCATGTTATGTGTATATGAAGTTGCTGTAAAATATGATATAATTAACAACAAACTTCATTAACCATTTTCTCAAAAACTGCAAACCAGATTTTGTTGAAATTTTGTAAATAGATTTCTAATATATTAATGCTTCTATGATCCAAAATTTAGATCGTTTTGATGCACAGATCATGAGATATAAACAAAATGGCTGTAGATGATAGTGCATGATTTCAAAAATTGTATGAACTAATTTAACATGAAATTATCTAGGTTTGTGTATTTTAATGATACATCTGTGTTGTCCATAAATCACAAGAATTGAGTTCATATATTTAAAAATATATGGAAATCTATTTATGCACTTTATAAAAACGAAATTGTATGCGTTAAATGAGAAAGAAAGTAGAAAGCATCCATTATGCGTGGCAATGCCTCCTCCAAACTGAAGAATTAGCATGCCCTCATGCAATGCTAAAAAGCAAATTGAGGTGGTCATTATCATCTATTGAATTCTATGCTCGGTGTAAAACAACATGGAATAAAGGAGGTGTTGAAAATGAATAAGAATATCAATGGATGATAAAGAATATTAATGACATGGTCATAAGAAAGAAATGAATGAAAGCAACAGTCCCCCAAACTGAAAGATGATATGCTGCTGAAAAATGGGGAGTGGTAAAGATGTGGAAGGAAGGATGACAAATAATGCCCAAAATGGATTTTCACGAAATTCTCCTAAATTCGTAATAAATCATAAAATTATGCTATTTTAGCTCAAGTTTTACCTCCAAAAAAAAATGTAGAATGACATGTATGGACTGGAATTTTTTGAAGCTGATGTAGGTAGATTTGGTGTTGAAAGTGATGCAAAAGGTGGAATCCAGGCAAGCACATCAGGTCTAAACAATTGTGTGTGTTCGCGAGTTTCTCGAGCCTCTTTTGTTAGTTGCAATAGTGTAGTCATACTGCGAATAGAGTTTCCCGCCCATACTTGTTGTTCTCCTGTAAACAAATCACTATTTTGCATACAATGTTCTTGAGTCCATAGTGTTAGTTTTGAATAACAATAGATAATATGCATGCAAAAATTTCAATTAGAAAAACTTTTGTATACATGTAATACTAATATTCTGTCAAATCAACAAGTTATGGCAGAGTGCAGTAATTATATCGCATGCTATCCCATAATGCATACATTCCCCCCTCCAATTGGAAATGGGATTCCATGACCATAAAGCATATGAAAGGTGCTGTGCTAATGGTAAGGCAAGGGAATGAACAATACGACAGTGAATGAAGCAGAGTACACATGTCAATGATAGAATGGCAAGAGGTATGGTTATAATGAGAGCAAAGTATGTAAGCATAGTTACGAATAAGAGATAGGAGGCTTTGAATTGATGATAAGTTACGCAAAGAAGAAAAAGGACAACAATATGCCAAAAAGAAGCTTTGCCGATGTTATTCTAGTTGAAAATGATGCGATTGATCTAAAAACAATTTCTCATGCGTAAAGGTTCAAAACAGGGAAAAAAATTAAGGAAATAACTTCTCTGATAAAAATAAAGAATAAGAAAAGAGTATTATATTAATAATTGACGATAAGATATAACTTCAATACCATAAGCAGAGCCTCTACTGATAATAGGTATCCATAGCCCCGACAGGGTTGATTTTTAACCCATATGAGCCAGGATCCTCAATTTATAACTAGAGAGTTCTAGTGCTATTCTACAGAAGAGATTAGTGTGCTGGCATGGTAACCAGATAACCACACTGCCATTCACTCGGATGTAGCAAAATTGATCAGGCCGGCTTGTGATGAGACCTCCTGTTCCAAGGATAATTTGGCTATCCAATGGATCATAACTCTGGTGTGGTGGCCATAATGGGAATGCCACTTTGTTACAACCTTATGAACATGGTAGGCTGACTTGTAATGGGACCCCCTATCCTCCATATGCGAACAAAATTTTGTTGTTATTACACATTTCTATGATAAAAAGAGGGAGGCTTAGTACTCCTTAAGAGTAGGGATGGTGGAAGAAGTTGAACATGTCAATAGAAAAAAATATACCCATAATCTCATTTAGTACAGACAGAGAAGATTATAACTAGGACGGATGGAATTGGCATGGTATTAAGATGATCAATCAGTATCATGTACAACAGAAAACAATGTAGTAAAGTATTATATAAATAATTGTGTCCCTTTTGAAAATAATCTATCACCAAGGAGCTGTCCTGTTAAAGATCATAACGTGAATAATATTAACTCGCTTCAATAGAATCCATAATCCTTGTCCTCATAAAAGTAGTATACTTCATGCCATAAAAGGGAATCCGTAAAATGTGATTAAGATGAACTGTGAATAATCCCACAAGGGGAAGGAAGGGTTGTTCTAAAAAATACTCCCAAAGTGTTGTTCCTTTGAAGGAACAACAAAAACAATCAAAAAGGTGTTGTTCTTTTTAGGGAATAGCAAAGCAAACACACACAAAAAAGAAAAATGCACATGAAAAGGTGTTGTTCCCTATAGGGAACAACAAAAAAATACACCCAGAAAAAGGCATGTTCCTTAAAAGGAACAATAAAAAAAATGCATTTGAAAAAGCGTTGTTCCTTAAAAGGAATAACAAAAAATGTGAAAATGTTATTCCTTTGAAAGGAACAACAAAAATGTGAAAGTGCAAAGGAACAACAAAAATGCGAAAATGAGGTTCCTTCAGAAAGAAACAGCAAAAATGCATAAGTGTTGTTCCTTCGGAAAGGAACAACAAAAATGCAGAAGTGCAGAAGTGTTGTTCCTTCAGAAAGGAACAACAAAAATGTAGAAGTGTTGTTTCTTCGGAAAGGAACAACAAAAATGCAGGAGTGCAGAAGTGTTGCTCCTTCATAAAGGAACAACAAAAATGCAGAAGTGTTGTTCCTTCGGAAAGGAAAACCAAAAATGCAGAAGTGCAGAAGTACTGTTCCTTAAAAAAGAAACAACAGAAATGCAGAAGTGTTGTTCCCTTAGAAAGGAAGAGCAAAAATGCAGAAGTGCAGAAGTGCTATTCCTTCAGAAAGGAACAACAAAAATGAAAAAGTGCAGAAGTGTTGTTCCTTCGGAAAGGAACAGTAGAAATGCAAAAGTGCAGAAGTGCAAAAGTGTTGTTCCATCAGAAATGAACAACAAAAATGCAAAAGTGATGTTCCTTTGGAAAGGAACAACAAAAATGCAGAAGTGTTGTTCGTTCGGAAAGGAACAACAAAAATGCAGGCATGCAAAAAACAAATTAGTTGTTCACTGCATTGATGCTGAGGATGTGTTACAATTTGAAGGAAGCAACACCTGAAACGCAAAAGATAAGAGAAATAAAAAAAGAAACAATATTTTATTTAAAAATAGTATGTAAATAAATAAATTAAGTTATAATAGCTATGATATTATTTCTTAAGGCAAGGAAAAAAATGTTTTCGTAGCAGTGACATGACATGAATCTTCAAATAAAAATCAATTCTTCATTTCTTCTATTATGAATCTATTGGGTAATGAATTGAATGAGATTCCCTTGTTTCATTAAAATTTCTTTCAAGAATCGCTCGTCCATAAATTGACCTTATTTATTCTCCTAGGACCTGCAAAAAATGAGTGTCTACTTGCAATAAAATATTAAATCATGGGGAAAGAGAAGCAATTAGGCTCCTCTAATCCAATAATTATGCAAGAAAACAACAATTAGTTACTCTGTATAACAAATCCACTGAAAAATAACAAATTGAAATTTATTTGTCACCTGTGGGAGAGCAATGGTCGACCATGTTAACTAGCAGTGTTTTAATCACAATTTCTTTATTTTTCGTCCAAATTGAGTGGTTCCAAAGCCAGATGAGAGCTAATTCAAAGCTATATCCCCAATAGAAATATTTTTTAAAAATTCAATGATATGATATGTCAATTTTACTTATAACAACCTGCATAACAGAGTCATTTGCAATTACCCCACTTAGAACAACAGTGGATATTTTAAACATATATTTTTCGTTTGATGTTGTATTTGAATGATTAAAATTAGAAATGAAATTAGATTCATTTATTTATCTCCAATAGAAACATGTTTTGAAGACAAGAAGAATTGATAGGTCAAATACTCTAAGGAACAACCAGAAAGACAGAGTTTTAAGAGTGTTGATTTACGATAGACAGTCAATATTTTGATCATAACTTCCTCATACGATATAAAAAAATAAGTGATTATAATTGCGTTATAAAATATATTCATAGGGGAATCTACCAAATAAATTGGTTTTAAAAATATGGTCATGTAGGCCTCCAAAAACCGACTGTCCCAACTCTGTTCCTGAGCTGCCCACTAGACACCCTGTCAATGTTTTGGTTCTAACTTTTTCGTTTCAAATCCAAATTGAGTGATTTAAATTGGGTTGGAAATTAGACATAAAGAGATACCTAGGATAGAAACAAGTATTAAAAATATTCCCTTTTTGTCCCTCAAAACATGACTGTCCCGATTGTGTTTTTAGAAATTGCATCAAGCCCGCAAGCCAAAAAAATATGATATTAAAGAATTTTTTGCAAGTTGGTAATAAAAATGAAGATGAGTGTTTGTAGAAATATTATTTATATTATAAATTATCTACATAAAAAAATTAATTAAAACATTTATCACTGATGTTGATTTCCACAGCGTGTTGCAACGAAAACAATTATTTTTACATAAGAACAAAATGTGTTTATTTTATTTTCTACACTAACCTATTTTGATTTGAAAAATGAATATGATTACGTACAAGAGAACTTGCAGTGGAACCATTTTTGAAATAGGGCTTCGTGTATGCACATACCCAAATTTGAAAAATGCATATTAATGAATATTAGGGTATGAGAAACCAACTTGCCTTGAAAAGATGGTGTCAAAAATTGTTGAAGTATGGGATGATGCTGCGAACAAGTTATGGAGTGAAACCAATCTTCAATATATACTTCACTTCCTTGATATCCCATAGCCATCATATCATGAATTTCTTGAGCTTTTAAAATGGCTTGTTTATGCAAACTACAAGAAACCTCATTTTTTTCCATAACTTCTATAATTTTTGAATTTGAAACATTCTGAATCTCATTGTAAGTTTTTTCAAATGGCCTATGTGAGATAGAATGGGTGGGAAGGGTGGATAAATTTTGCAGTTCAACACTGTAAGCATGTTGCACTGGTTTATTATGGTGAGGGTGTGGAACGAGTTGAGCAGGCAATTGTGTATGGAATGGAGCATTATGATGATGTGGTTGATTGGGTTGAGTGGATGATTTTGATAGGAAAACAAGATGTTGTGGAAGACCTGGTGGAGAATATGGATGATGTGCTTGTGCTACAATATGATGGAGAGTAGTCATGCAATCATAAGGTGAACCATGCCAACCTTGTAGAGAAGATTAGTGGTGGTTATCCTGAGATTGACATGGCTTCCCTAACACATTAGTATTCCATAATGGATTATGCAAGTAAGAGAATGGACAAGAAGTGTTTTGAACCATACTTGTAAACCATGATTTCCATTGTTTTGACCTTGTTGCAGCTCCCTCATCTCTTTGAAATGATACTTCCATCCTAGATAAGGAAGAACAAATATCTATGAGATGCTCCTTTTGGCAATGAGGGAAAAGAACTTCTTTAATTTCTTGATTTTTTTGAACCTGCAAAACATCCAATTGTGAATTTAGAGAGCTAATAAAATCAACTTTAAGTTTTTCAAATAAAACATTGATTTAAGCTCTTATGTCTCTTGTTCTTGTAACATATTTGGAAAAGAAAGAACAAACATCTCTAGAATTCTTACCAGACTTGGAGATTCCTCTTGAATACCTTATGCACAATTCATAAACATCATCATATGACAACTAAAAAACATCACCTTTTCCTATCAGATTTAAGAGTTCTAAAAATTCATCTTTGATTCCTTTGAGTAGGAGTGTTTTTAAGATATCTTTTTCCAACTGCTTATATTTTGATTTTTGAAGGTTGTATTGAAATCGATCTACATAGTCCTCCAATTTTTCATCTTCCCCTTGTATCATATCGAAAATATCTTCATTGTATTTGCAATAGTCTTGGTACTTTTTCAAGAATATGTTTTTCATGTCCACCCATGTTTGGATGCAATTCCCACCTAGGCTCATGAACCATTGGAGAGTTGCTCCTTTTAGAGTAAAAGGAAACACTTTCAACTTTTGATCATTAGTACAATAATAATATCCTCTACAAAGTATTTCAAAATCAAACAAAAATGTATCTGGATCTTCATTTGTCAAGCCATGAAAATTTGGTAGAGAAGATAGGGGAATTATGTGCATTTGTGTCACTCCTCCTGGATCTTTGATAGGGAATTCAAAAGTAGAAGTGTGAGCCATTTCTTACCATAATAGAAGATGTTCTTCATGTGTTTCTTCGAGGCTCCTTCTTCAAATGTTCCTATCAATTGGTTAGTGAAATGGGTGGTGCTTACATCACCACTTGAGTGAAATCATGAGATTTGTTTTTCAGAATTTCTATTTTTTTCTTAGTCATTCACACAGAAATTGAAACATTTATTTCTACCCTAAGTTCTTTAACAATTGTGCTGGAAAGCGGGCGAGGGGGCAGGGCTTTTACATGCTCTGTACATAGGTTATTACCTTCTATTTTTAATACCCAATTCTTTCCTAACAGGCACTCATCAAATGCACACTACTCTTTAGAAATGGCTACACTATCCTAGGCAATGAAGCCAAAATGTTGAGCAATAAAAGGTGTCTTTTTAACTCCTAATTATCTTCACATTAATTGTCAACCTAGGGAAGATTTTTTATTTCAAGAGTGTACTCAGTATGAGGAGACTATTTACTCAAGACTAATGTTTTGCAGTATAGTGCTTAAAATGAAAAAGTAAACAAATGCTTGAAATAAACTCTACTTATAATTAAAAGAAACTTAACACTCTAAAACTTAAATCATTCACTCAGAAAACTACAACAATTTATCAGTCAAGGATGGAGTAGTGATAACTCTTTTCTCTGTCAACTGATATAAATGAAATCAAACATAAACATGATCCACAATCTGAGAACTTAGGCAACGATAGCCAATGTTCTTTACAGTTGTTGATCTTACACTCCACATTAAAGAAAATAATAACAATTCGATTGGAAATGCTTACTAAAACACATTTGCTGCAATATCAATTAAAAGATGAAATCAAATCCTTGCAGGAAATAATAGTGACTAAATCTATTGAAAAATTGAACAGCAAATCTTCATCTGATAGAAATGAATTGTTAATGGAAAAGAACAGTAATGCTAAATTACTATAATTAAACAACAATGTTAAATAGAACCGAATAGAAAAGCTAATTAATTAGAAATACACAACAACTATAAATGTAACTAAATCAGTAATATGTAATGAACGGTAAAATCTGAAGTGAATAGCAGAGCTTTAATAAATAGCATAACAATTTAAGTTGTAATGAATAATAATCTTCTTATGATGGAAGTGAACAGCAACATGATTCAATTACAACATAGAAGACAGAGCAATTCATTAAGTCTGGCAATAAGAAACAGTAAAGTGATGCGACTACAATAAATAGAAATGAAACCAAACCATCACACGACAGAAATATTAAAGATATAATACACAGTAGTAGCTTAATCCACCAGAGGCTGGGCCCTTAGCTACTAGCAAATGCTATTGGGCTACTTCAAATAACGTGAATGAATAGCAACCATTTTACTTATTAATCATGAAACTGTGAAATCATTACAACATCAAAATCCTTGAGAATTACAATGGTAATACAACAATCCCCCTTTCCCCCTATACTATCCTATCCTACCTCTAATAATCCCTGACTTAATCTCTCATAATCTATTCCATCACGAATAATCAATCATCCCCTTCTCTGATCTTTGTTCCCATTTAAATACACAGAGAGCAGAGAGAAGTTATAATAGATATGATTACAATATGATTTCTATTACAAAATTGGATTGTTCTCAACAAATTGATAAGAAATATCATCTTTGAGATATATGTCCATAAACATTCAACAAGAACAGGTCGAATTTGGCATTGTAACTCGCATAATTTGGAAAACGGCCACACAGTAAATCTAAGAAAAACATATTCAAGGAACCTTCCATTTCTCTAAGGACCAAATTTGGGAAAATTTTTGGATAGAAAACTAACATGGTCCATTTTGGACAAAACCCATGTTTTGGATTTTTCAGATTCTTCTCCATTTGCCCGAACCACTTAATAAAAAAATGTCTTTTCTTATTCTAGCAAATTTCTGAGTTGGCACATTTAATGATGAGTTGGAGATCAAATCTTCAATCTAGAAAATATCTTGGAGGCTAAAAATGGTGAGTAATGTTACAACTAATTTATTGATAAACCATCATTGGTAAAATCATGCATAATCATCAATTTATTAAAAATAAAGGAGAAGAAATAATATTTGTTCATAAGAGCATAAATCATTATAAGATGGAATTATATGATAAACCATGATAAATGACATAATAAAGAAGAGTAGAAATGGGTGGAATAGATATTCAAAAGTGATAATGATAATGACATATTAATATCCCAACAGTTGGTTTCACTTGGAATAATCAATCGACTGTATTACAATTAGTATTTTTTTAGTTATAATTGTAATTTTATATCCACCATATTGTTTTGTAATATTGACCATCTCTATTAAGATTCTTTTTCTATCCGAAATATGCAAGTTTTCCTTTTAACATGAAGTCTTCTAAGAAATATTGTACACATTTTTTTACTTGGTTGAATTATCTATCACATGGTCAAGCTATATGTTTTCAGTACAAGAAGCATTTTATGAAAATGAATGAAATTCACAGCGTCATTTGGAAAGGCATTTGGGAAGCTTCATAAACATAAAAAATTGAATGCGAATTCTATTTTGAGGATAGAAGAAAGCTTCATGGATAAAGCAAATAATTTAGAAAATGAGTTCTCTATGTAATATTACTCTATGAATAAGACCACTAGTTATAGTGGATTGTCAATATAATTTATAGTTGTTTATCAAGCTTCAGCAAAAAGCTTATCCTTTTTTGATTGTTATTAATTAATGGATTTTTTATTTCTGCTTGTTGCTCTTTCTTGAAGTTTTTGTGCTAGCTAGGTTGAACTAATTGAGGATATAACATTGATGGTATTGTTGTAATATGTTAAATTCTTATTT
>APFE030737008.1:115541-128313 GCA_000404065.3 Pinus taeda
ACAATTCAAATAACTACATCAAGTAAAATAAGCAATCAAATATCCAATAAAACAAGCATAGTGCCAGCTAATCGAAAGTAGAAGATGATGGATCATAAACTACTCCATGATCAATGTCTATCAAACTCAATTGAGGTGGTAGAGAAGGAGGTGGCTGGCCTATTCTAGAAGATTATGGATGGTCAACTACTACACCCTCAATGTGGTTTGGCAAAATCTGAGGTGGAGGAGGAGGTGGTTGGTTTGCTCTGTCAGGAGAAACATAAGGCACATCCTATAGCTTTGGCATCTCGTAATCAGGTGACTAACGAGGAGGTGTACTACCATAAGGATGACTGACACCCTGACGAACATGATCTGATGGGGTGGTATTTCCAAAAGCATCATGATCAACACCCTCATCATCATGATCATGATCATCACCCTGATCATATCATCACTATCCTCATCTATTGTGCCCGTCGTTGCATGATGTTGGCCTACATCCCTCATTCCTATCAATACCTTACTAGCTTGATGATATGCTACATATACACTACTACAAAATGGCTAATTAGTTAATAAAAAAATGACTAAATTTTTCATATAAATGACCATTTTTCAGTCAGTGACCAGTAGTAGCTAATTTACAGTATCTTATAACGCGACCAACTTTTAATCATTTTTAGCTTAGTCATTAATTTGTTGTTTCAATTTCATCCTCTAGTAATATATTTAATCACAAATTTGGTCATTAGTTTAGTCATCAATTGCCACAATTAATGACCAAATATACAACAAAATATATTACTGTATGATCACCCAAGAAAACCAATTAATGACCAAAAAAACATGACTAAAATGTTGATTGTGTTATAAGATACTGTAAATTAGCTACTAATAGTCATATATATACAAATTTTAGTCATCATTTGAAACCAATTAATGACTAAAGAAATATGACTAAGTTTTGGCCGTGTTATAAGATACTGTAAATTAGCTACTAATAGTCATATATATGAAAAATTTAGTCGTCATTTGTAATCACAAATTTATTATTTATAGTAGTCATTTATTTTTTTGGTAGTTTCATATTCATTATATAAATGATTGTTTTAGTAATTTATATTCATTTCATTTACTTTCATTAATAACCATTATAAACAAATAATTTAGTCGTTGTATATTCATTTTATTTGTGTTCATCATTAACCAATATAAATTGCTAATAATTTTATGTGTTTATTACTAAACAATATAAAATAATTAATATGATTTTGCAAATAAATAATAAAAATGTCATACAATGTGCATGTTCATCTAATATGAAAACACAATGTTTGATATGTTAATTACAATACTAAATAATATCAATTACAACTCTAAGTAATTTCAACCACATAAATTATGTTATATAAAATGTCACAATATGAGTTGAGAATGTATCAACCACGTCAATTATCTGAAAAAAACATCACTCTTCAGTGCAGGATTGATGGATCATAAAAATACATTAACTTTCTTCCACAAAGTTTGTAATAATAGTATCTCAATATACCTGCCTAAATACTTTCATGGAGTCAATATTAGTCAATGCCATCTCTAAATTTTAAAATTTAAAACTATCATAATTCTCTTTGAAATAAAAAACTCTTAAACTTCACATATGCACTACAAGATATGTTCAAAATAACAACTCCAAACTCGAAAAAGAGAAGACATGATTTTCTAATATCCTTATAATCTCAAAACATGCTACATGATAGAATATGGGATTGCTAGTGTTATGCAGATTTAATAGTAAAACTAGTGGTTCTTGGATCCTCAATCCTAAACCAAGTATGCAGTTTTTTATTATCACTTCCCACTACTTTTGGACATCTTTACAACTATATCAATTCCACTGAGTTGTTTCAATATTCATACACAAATATGAGCTAGAAAGCTACCAGAGGACATGCTAATATTGTTTCTAAGAGCAGGACCTATGAGCAAGGTTCATTTAACTATTTTCTATATAGGTAAATCTATTCAAAGAACTTGTATTGAACATATCAAGTGCTAGTAAAAACTGTATAAACATGAAGAAGATAAAGAAGGGATATTATTATAAATCATTTACACAAATGACAAGATAAATTCACAACATTGAATAAATTAGCAAATCAAACATGCATATGTAGAAAAATGCTAATACATGTTTTAAATTTTATTAAGGTCACATGATTGTATAGAGACGAGGATTAACAGCACAACTATATTGATTTCTACAATGATTAGAGATGCCAATGCATATAGTTCAAAGACTTCAATCCACATCAAAATGGCAAGAAAAAACATCCCATGTCTTCTTGAACATAAACTAGTAACAGGATTGCATGAACTACAAATGCACATTTTGCAACTTTAAAAATGTTGCTGAACTAGAACTCTCCATGCTGACATTTAAGAAATGAAAAAGGGATCATACACTTTGAAAAATCCTACATATAAGGCGCTGTCAAGGTATTTGGAAGTCCTCCTCTTTGGAGATAGTACTTAGGTGGTTGGCCATTCATAACATCACAACAGTAAAGGATCAACTTCATCCTACCACACTAATAGATTGATGTTGCATGCCTTGTAAAAAAATATGGTTATGCCTATAACATGAGATTTCAAACTTGGCCTTACATTTTGGGCTCATGTTCATCTGTTTCTCCCCTTTACTGAAAAACATGTTCTTTCAGGGATCGAATGGATGATCCAACAAGAGGCTTTCTATGTGGGATGTGATCAGATTGATAGGCATATCTTTCTTAATAGGTATCTCTATTTTCTCATGATAAAATTGTCAGACAAATTTTCATGAGAGCAATATTCATATCAATCTGTGAGAAGTTCTAGCATTTCTATCAAATTTGTCAATCCAAATTTCAGCTAGGAATGGAATCTTTAGAAATGATTTAGATTCTCTTTATGTTGGAAACAAAGAATACATGTTATCCTTGTTTATGGTGAAAGGGGGTCTTATGTGACTACTCTCTGGCTCCTAAATGTGAAAATATTGGTTTATATGAAACATAAGGTATCTCATACATTTTTCCAAAAATAGGCTAGTCCACCAATTCCAAACACTCAACACATCTTAACAGGGATGGGATTATTCCTCCATTAAAAGCATGTGATACAAACAACACATGCATAAATATATTCCCAAGTGTTCTAATTAATGGTGAAAACAACACCAGATATAATGAAAACATTCTGAATACACCCAGATGACAATCCAAAATACTCACTCATAAAATTGGTAACCATCATTTCGGACAAAACCCTTTGATGTTTCTTCATCATGGTACAACCAAAAGAAAATCACCTTAAGCAAAGAATGATGAAAGTCCCTTGAAAAGTGTCTAAATGAACAACTAAACACTTAAAAGTATCAAATATGCATCCAACATAACATTTAAAACCAGGTTTTTACAACAACAGAAGTGAATGAGAAATATAAGTCTAATCCATCCTTATATAAAATATGACAACAAGAAAAACCCATAAAATCACAGAAATTTCAAGCAATGCTAGATAGAAAACTGACAAGCAATCATATTAGAGGATCTATGCAATAGGTTTTAGAAACATGCACTCAATCAGAAAGATATCATTAGAGAAATAGTTGACAAAGGTAGAAGAAAGCGAGGGTACTTCACTGTCTTGTAGACATCAAGCCTTTAATAAATTCTTAAGGAATGATAATATGACTTTGTGTGGATGTACATTTTAGGAACCTGACATGACTATGAAGAAAAAATAATAGACCATAGTGTACTATAGAAAAATACTCAAGCATCTAATTATCACAATTTTTATCTGCTCCCTAATTCATCCCTGGAATGCGAAAATCAATGATTATTACCTGTATGTTTGTTAATTTTGATGGTAATTGGAACCAATATTATTCATCCAGGATGAAGACATAAGGATTTGAGGGTTAATATCTAAAAGGGAATATTTTTGTTTTAGTGTGCTTTAAACAAATCTCCAAGTAAAAAAATAATAAACCACAATAAAACCCTCGCACAAAGACAATAGTGTTAATCCTTCATGAAAAATGAAAGAAGAAAAATATAATGAATTCCACTAAATTACAATATGCTTTAATACTAGAATTTCTGCCTATTCTAGCTTGCTCTGAATATGTGTATACATGTGCACTACCAGAGACAAAAATTTAAAATAGAAAAGTAGTTCATTTCAGAATGACAATTTTTGCATCCTACATTACCTCACCAATGTGTGAGTAGAAAAAATATTTATGTAAATTTATATCCATGTTGTATTCAATGAAAACACTTGGTATTTTATCTGCATGTAGTCATGTAGCTCTAGTTGATGAAGGCTATAGATATTTTAACTGCATGAGATAAAGTTATCAGATCACACTTGCAATGGAGAACTATATATGTATGGTTTAACTTCTTAGCTGAGCTGGGTGGTTGTATGAAGCACAATAGTTTATCGATAAAAGGCCAATAAGACCTGATGTAAGTGTATTAACATTGAAAGGGTAACGAAAAATAATGAAATATAGAGGCATAAAAAATACTCTTGGGTGGAGTTGGATTGAGGCCAATAGACAAATACATGTTTTCCTTACAGTGGATAGATCACATCCACAAACAAAGGAAATCTATTCAATGTTATCTTGGGAGATGATGCTGGTTGGGTATGTTCCTCGCAGGAGGTACTATGAAGGAGAAGAAGCATATGAGATATACTAGTTCCCTTTACGCATATCATCACTTTGGGTGAAAAGCACAACCTCATTCAAATTATTAGGTTGGTAGGGACCTAAGGTGATCTTTGCACATCCATACATCAATGTTTGGCCTATAACTTTGTTTACAAGGGAAAATGAAGGAAATCCTTCATCATCCTTTGTTTTCAGACTCCATGAAGTATTTTTGATCCATTATTGCTCTGCCCAACCAACCATTACATTTTCCAGACCAGATTTATTTTTATGTCTACTATACTTACTTAATTTATGTGTAGTCCATTGTTGCTCTTCCTTCTGCTCATACTCTTCTCCAGAATAAATTCCAACCTTAACAATGGATGGAAGTTAAAACATCTTATGCTTCTTCTAGTTGGAAATATACTCGACATGGGTATTCTATATACATTGATCTAGAAAGTGTTGAAAACTTTCTCCCTCTGTGGCTTCAAGAATCATAAATAAAGACACTCTCAACTTCACTCTCAGAACTTCTAAATTCCTTCATTAAAATAGGACTCTCTTCAACATTGTCTTATCCATTAGGTGATTGTTTAGTCATGGGATTTCTGGGTTCTACTTCATTTAACATCAAGAGTGATTGTTATGATGTCAGATTTGATGTCAAAGCATGCCATAGCTTCGAGTAATTCTACCCAACACCCTGATTATATGATTCTCCAGATTTTGGTCATTACACCCATAGGCCAATACCCCTTACCTCTCTCACATTGAAGTTCAATGATGAAAAGAATTGTTGACTAATCCTCAAAAATATATCCATATTATCTTTAGTAGAAGGCATCATAGCAGAATGGTTGAGATTGTCACAACTTCCATAAATTTCGCATGGTCACCTACACCTTTCTTTATTTTCTTCACCTTAAGCATGAATGCATGACCTTGGTTAGAAACATATTGCAAATTCAATGAAGCCTCCCTACTCAGATTCATAAGAAAATGTTTAACATTTGCAATTTTTATTTTACTGTTTGCCCCAATTCACTTCAACACCTATATACTTATGCTCATGAGTAGTTTGAACCTAGCAATGGTTGATCCATCTATTGTAATTCCATAAAATATTTCCCCACTTGAAAAAAAATACTTTTCATAGCTTCCTTTAAAATCCTCTGCAACTAGTTGCAATCATAGATACTTTGAACATTCACTAGTTGTTCAATAATTGGAAGGTCATCTAAAAATTGATCTAGCTCATTGGGTCAAATATGATATTAACCATTGGGATTTTCTCCCTTTATAGTCATTCAAGCTATCAATAAATTTCTAGGCCAATATTAGATTTTGAAGGGACTGATTGCAAATTCAAAGGGAATTAAGATAGCTAGAACTATTGTAACCAAGAACTTTTAACAACATCTTTCTCCAAGCTAGATTTCAAGTTACTAACTGCTTGAAAAGATTGTTCATGTTCCATTTGATCAAGAGGTAATGAGGGAAAATCCTAAAAAAATTTCCTTGCTTAGGGAGCAATTGTCTTAAAGCAACACTCACATGACTTTTCTCATCAAATTAAGACATCTTGAAACCACTTTTAACATTAATATTCTCTTCCATAGAAGCCTTTGGTATAAATGACAACCTTGCAAACATTACATTGGACATGTGGCCTCATCAACTTGAAATAGTAACTAGTGAATGATTTTATTTTCTAAGGGGATGATTGATTGAAGGTTTTTTAATGTATAGCTTGATAATAGCTTGAACCATTGATCCTTAACACCACATTTTTTCCTGTTGTGGAATCATTGGCCAAGTTGTTGGATTCCACATTTTGTTCTCTTAGGACTTGAAGGAATTTGATTTTGTGAAATCAAGCCACCTCTTACTCTATTTTTAAAAGGATCAAGGTAAAATTACAATTGTTTGACCTGCTATTTTTGTGAATAGCATTAATAACAAATAAAGAGTCTTCATCCATAATAACAAAAAAAAACTAATGAGCTAGAGCCAATTTCAAACCTTGGAGAAAATTGTAGGCCTTTTCTTGATTATTAATGAAAACTCTAATACTCAAAGCATAATGCAATTCCTTTTGTCCTTCATGAAGGATTCCACCTGCACTTTCTATCCCCAGATTTCATTTCGAGGCAGAGTCCAAGAACAAGAAATAAAACTATGTTGATGATTTCCAAAGTTGAAAGTCATGCTCTCATAGTTAAAGTTTCCAATTTGATATAGGAATTTTCCTGCCTTTTGACACTTGTAATGTTGATGCAGGAATATGAAATTGTCGAAACCAAAAATTTTCTTCTTGATCTGAAACCTACAGTTCTCAAGAGCCTCTTATTTTGGATAATAGGTGATGAGATAGGAGGAATATTACCTTGATTGTTGTTCAACTTGGATTAAATTTCTCTTTCTTGAAGATCACTTTGTTATGCACAATCCATATCATCCAACTCATACATTTGGGTAGTTTAACCTGTAACATTTAAATATACTCCTTTTTTCCATGTTTCCCTTAGAGTTAGGAATCCAATAAGTGAATGTCTCATTCCATGATGAATGCATTCTAATTAGGTGTTGGATATCTTGGAATGTTGTTTTCCACACTTTTCATGTGAAAATGCATTCAAAAAATAAGTGTTAAATCATTTCAACATCTTATAAACACTATGCACATTGGGAGTGTCAACGGATTCCACATTTAGCTAATTTTTCAGCAATTAAAACCTTCAATTGCACCAACAATAAAAAAAATAAGTTAACTTTGGGAAGACACTTAGGGTTCCATATTGACCTTCATATGGTAGACTTCTATAATTGAAAGGAATAATCTAGATGGTTATGATATCCATTTTTAGCACTGTATTCATTAGATCATTAGTATTGTAGAAGGAGGAGTCCTTCGTGGTTTGAGCTTGAAGAGAGTCTGAGAGGGATATTAACAATATTTGAAGATGAATTAGAGGGCCCCTATGATCCCAACCCACCAAATGTCTGAGAGAACATTTAGACATGTTGTATAAAATCTGTGAGGGGGCAGCCTTATTGTAACCCTCTACCTCCTTTGAAGAAATTTTATGGGTTTCCATTGACATTAAGAGTAATCTAGGGATTCCATGTGCATATGGAGATCCATGAATAAAAGAGGAATACAACCCAAACCTATGGATGGTATTAAAGAGAAAAGAAGGTTACACTCTATTAAAAGCATCAACTATATCTAACATATCTAACTTTATGATCATACCTTGTTCTTTTTTTTCCTGACTAAAGTGGATGGCCTTTTCAACTAAAAGAATTAGTCCACAATATGCATTTTCTACTTAAAACCACTTCAATTTTCCAAAAATACCTTGTAGAGGGTACTTTTCAATCTATTTTCAATTACCTTGCTTTAAATATTTTATAAGCCATTACATAAGTAAATAGGGAATAATTTCCTTTGCAACGTAGGTGATAAAGGTTAAGTTCATGTTACAACCCACTCTGCAAGTTTTTTGGATGCATTGAAGCATTATCTTGAGGTTAGTTTTGATTGTGTTCCAACAAGCTCTAAAGAAATGGATTGAAAATCCATCCAAGTTAGGCTCTAAACTCTCAAGTGCTAAATGGATTTTCTCCTTTCTAATTTTCTTTATTACATTTTTCCTTTTATTTTTCTCTTGAGAGATCAAGCTTGGGATATTTTCAAGAATCTACGCCATTATACTTATTTCAACCCCCTCTATTTTTGTGTATTTCTCTTCATAATGGGAATTTTCTATGTCCTTGATCATTGGAAATTTTCAAAGAGTAATACCATTCTGTAGCATAATTTCTTTGATATTAATGACATATTTAAGGTTCTGTAGGATAGATTGTTTGATTGTAAGGCTATCAAAAAAGTGCTCAAAAAATGGGCCATGAAGAATTAGCAATTTTTGGAGTAGAAAAAGGTGAAATTGAAAAGAAAAAATGGCAAATGGAAAATCAATATATGCAAACTATCTAATTAGTGAGGAAAGTCTTATGTATTAGAAATATCATCAATTTCTCAAGAAAGAGGAGACATAGAGACTAATATTTAGTAGCTTGTGGCATAAAGTAGGCACTATAATACAATATTCTTTAATAATCAACCCAAAGCAAGTTTCCTTCAAAATGATGTCAAAGAATTTACCTTCGTATTCTTCTTAAAGAATGGTCGACATTTCGAGTCCTCAACTAGATTATTGTGGTAAATTATTTGACATTATTCTGAAAGAACCTTGCTTTGGGTTGATTATGAAGGAATGATGTCTTATATTCTCTCACTTTATGCCAAAATCTTATAAATATTAGTGTCCATTTATCCTCTTTCTTGATAACTTGATGGTATATCTAATAAAATAATATACATGACTTTCCTCAGTAATTAGATTGTTGGCATATATTCATTTTCCATTTCCCATTTTTCTTCGCATCTACTTTTGAATTCTACTTTATCCTACTCCAATAGAGGATAATTATTCATGGCTCATTTTTTGAGCACTAGTTTGATAGCCCTCAACTTTTTCTCCCACACATACATGAGACATCCTTTGATCCATGTGCACCAAGTCTCTAAAATAATCTTCATTTATTATTCTTTATATAACCAAATGGGCTTGAATCTAAAAGGGATGGGCCCATAGTTTAAAAATTCTAGTAGGATTAGGACCATATGGTTTGTAGTCTAAGCCCACCCATGGCAAAACTTTTCAGGAGATTATGAAATTATTTGGAAGAAAGTAACTTATGATAAGAAAGTGGTCTATTCATGTGGTTTTAAATCTAATGCTAGCTCTCCTATTTGTCCAAGTGTATTTCCCTTTCCCAGGTTTAACATCTACTAAATCCACTACAATATTAGATATTCTAGTTGCTCTCAAAAATGGTCTTAAACAACATTTCCCCAATGATTTTCTTTGCGGCTAAGGGTGGCATCAAGGGATCCAGCTAAAATGTTTTCTTTCTCAATCATTTAATGTTGGCTTGTTGGAGCCTCACTTAGGCTCAGAGTTAGTTAGCCAAATGAATCCCGGTACTACTGGCCCATTCAGAAACAGTTCGTGGAGCACAAACTGAGGTCTCAGACAGAGTACTATGGGAGGGTGCTAGAACCAAGTTTTTTCACCCTTGAGGCGTCTAAGAGGTTCGACTGGTCCACTGTTAGCTCCTGCATGTAGGTCACTTCGCGCACTTCCCTGTTCCTCACAAGCTAATGCACTGCCTTCGCACAATCCTAACCAGGGGTTATGGAGCTCCTATGCCGTGCTCTACACTATTACTTTAGATCTTACTTATCTTCCAATACTAGTTAATCGCCTTCACCTACTTGAATGTCTTATGTTATAATTACCTATACAAAAAATTCATACTAGTTTGCACAATAAATAAACAATATAATTGCAAATTATATCCAATCATGCATTAAACCAGGAAAAGATAAACAAAAATATAGTAAAACTTATCTTTATTGATTCTCCCAATGGTTACAGACTTGACTTGCCCTACACAGTCACTTGCAGGGGTCCGCACACTCAGCTACAGACTACTAGGCCTCTGCACACTCAGTTGCAGAGCCTTCTCCTACTCTACGACCCATAGACACCATTTACCCTTCAACTCAATCAGTTCCACTTGTTCCCTTTTCTCTATTTTATCTTCTATTAGTTATCTTATAAACTTAGAGCCTTGCTCTATTTATACAATCCCATGGTCCACGAACCATGGGTAGGTCTAGCCACCTGACATTACATTACAAAAACTAGGGAAGATAACCTTGTGACTCTATTATAATTTCGCGCCCCGTGCCCGCAATTTGCGAAGCTTTTACAAAAAGATTCAATAAAAACTTAGGCTTTAAGCCCCAACACCTTCCTTGGGGTGATTCCATGCCCAACAAGCCCCCAACACAAACATCATGACTTGCACTCAAGTCACTCTATTATCACGGAGATCTTTGCGTGGAGTCCCTCCAACTATGCTTGAACTGCTGCAAGGTCAACATCGCACTGAGATGCTGCCTGCTGGATCTACTGCATGTGTTGTCCGAGACCATTGTGTCAGAAGTGCTTCTCTGCATCTGTGCATGTATGCCCTACATGTGTTTATAGTCATGCGCCTTCTTCTGGATCCATGGAGTGCGAAGACTGTGCTTCTCCCATCTAGTTTGATAGCTAGGCCACCCATGTAGGGATTCAATCGGCTTCCATTCACATTGACTGGGAAAGGTTCTCCATTGAGTTTGACTAGTTGTACCGCACCTCTGTCTGTGACCTCCTTAACAATGTATGGTCCCAGGAAATGCATTCTGAACTTTTCTAGGAATTTATCAAACTTACTGTCATACAACAGAACTAAATCATTTACCTTGAAGGTGCACAACTTAATATGGTGATCGTGTCAGGCGTTCTCACGCTGCTTTTGCACCTGCTGATGAAAGTTGGCTAGGAACTGTTCCTCCTCAAGTTCTTCCAACTGCGTGAGGCTTTCTTCTAAGGCTTCATGGTCCGTCATACTTGTGAGCACTATTATGTGCAGACTAGGTACAATATACTCCATTAGCATGATAGCTTCCATCCCATAAACCAATTAGAAAGGTGTTTGTCCCATCAGTGTCTTGCATGTTGTCCTATAAGCCCATAGTATTGCAGGTACGCGTAGGTCCTAATCAGTCTGTTGTGCATTGCAGACTTTGGTGAGCACAGTCTCTAGTATTTTGTGGAATGCTTCTACTGTCCCATTGACTTGTGGGTGATACAATGTGCTTTTCTAATGATACACTTGAAACTCTTCTGTTAGCGTGCTAATGGTTTCGTCCAGGGAATATGTACCGCAGTCGCTCATCAAGATTTTTGGGCATCCAAATCAAGACAATACGTGTTCAAACAAACACTTCGCAACTATGGCAACCATGTAGTCTTTGACTGTCTGCGCTTCTTCCTAATGAGTCAGGTACTTTGTCGTAGTGACAATTATCTCGCACCCATTTTTCCCTAAGGTTTGATAGGTCCTAAAAAGTAGATTACCCATTTTTCAAAGGCCTGCAACGTCATTTGTGAATTCGAAGGCATCTCCTCCCTCTGCAATGATTTACCTGTCCTTTGACATATATCACAAGCCTTACAATGTGATTTTGAATCCTAATGAAGGGTTGGCTACCATAACCCTCTGCAGAGAATCTTTTGCACGATCGCTTGTCCTGCATAGTGCCCTCCTACAACACCCACATGTGCTTCCATGAGGATCTAACTTTTTTCAAATTCAAGTGCATATCTTCATAGTATCTCATTATTACCCATCTTGTATAGGTGCCCCGTGATTGTAGAAAAATTAGCCGCGTGCACCACCACTTCCTTCTTCTGCTGGACGAAGTATTCCTTTAGTGCAGTTCCTATTGTCAGGAAGTGGATTATATCTTGAAAGTGTCTGTCCTCGACACACACAGAAAAGAGTTGTGCATTAGGTAATCCTTCTTCCAAATTAGTAGGTTCCTTGCTCGACTTAATTTGCGAAAAGTGATCCTGACTTTCATTTAGGCATCTAGGCTTTACAATGACCTCAAAATCATATTCTTGGAACAATAAGAGCCACCAACATATGCGCACCCACAACACTGGCTTATTGACCTAGTATTTTAATGTCGAATGGTTTGTATACATATTGAAATGTCCTCCTAGTAAATAGTGTTGGTATTTCTAGAGCACGTACACCATAGCCAACCCCTCACATTCAGTTGTGGAATAGTTCGTTTCTACTTTAGACAATCTATGACATGCGAATGTGATAGGGTGATCCAAGCCCTCTCCACCCTCCTATGTGAGTACTGCTCCCAGCGCTATACATGACGCATCAACATGGACATGAAACTCCACATCTCATTTTGGGAAGACCAAGATTGGCGCAGAGGCCAATTTCTCTTTTAGTACATCTAGGCCCTTCATGCAATCATCATTCCAGTAGAACATGACATCCTTTTTAAACAGTTTCTCCATTAGCGTGGTGATATGAGCATAGCTTTTGATGAACTTCCTTTAGTACACCATATGTCCCAAGGTAGCG
>APFE030737008.1:131743-207299 GCA_000404065.3 Pinus taeda
TGGGAGTCTCAAATACCTTGGAATAATTGTCCAAGATTTTTTAGAGATCTGGAGAAATAGATGATTCTGGTGTGGAAACATCTAGCGAACATAACTATGCAATTACACATATTTGTTCCTTTTTGAGAAGCTTTGTCATACCGTTATAGCTAATTATCTTTCCTGGTTTCCCTGCAATACTCCTTAATTCAACTTCCTCTCCTTCCACAGAAAATTTCATGAAAAGTTCTTGAAAATTAAAAGCTATTGTACCAAAGGATTGCAGCCATTAGAATCCTAGTACAACATCAACACCTCCCATTGGAATGGAAAGCATTAGGATAGTCAATACATATTCTCCCATGGATAGCTTGATATTATGGCACTTTCCAGAGCAATTTATCATTCCTCCATTTGCAACCATCACTTGAAACTCTAGTGCTAGATATAGGAATCAATTCAACTCTTTTGCTACCTTACAATGAATAAAATTGTGGGTGCTTCCTAAATCAATAAACACTATTAACTTTTTCTTCTTGATTTGTCCTTCTATATTGATGGTTTGAGGAGTGGAAATTCCAGCCAATGCATTACAAGATATGGTTGGAATCATTTCTTCTTTATCTAGGCTTTGTTCTTGGAGTATATCCTCTTCTTTTGACATTTCTTGCTCCTTTTCTTCTTCCTCTTCACAATCTATGTAGAATAATTTCTTCTTAGCACACTTATGACCTTTAGTGTATTTGCTATCACAACTGTAACAAAGCCCTTTTGCTCTTTTTTCTTCCAATTGTTGTGGTGTCAACCTTATAGGTTGTGGAAGGCTAGCGGTAAGAACACTTCCATCTTTATAGTTGTGATTGGTATGCTTCTTGGTTGCCATAGTTTTGCTTTCCATTTTTCTTGCTAGCCTGAATGCCTTCTCTAATGAATTAGGTTCCTAAAGGCGAACATCATGTTGGATATTATTCTTTAAAGTCCCTATGAACACATCAATCCTATGCTCCTCTGGAATATTTTTTACCCTTATGTTCAATTTTTGGAACTCCTCAATGTGCTCCATTATTGAACCCTTTTTTTGCGACTTATCAATTGGCTAAAAAAAGTGTTGCTTTTTGTATCCTCATAATGTGCTGTCAATTCTTCCGTAAAAATTGACCAAGTGATAATTTGTTTATGAGAGCAAAGCCATTGATACCATAAAAAAATATTTGGTTCCAAATATAAAGTTGCAATACGTACCTTTTGTGTGTTTTGCACATTATTGAGATCGAAAAATTGAACCATCTGTAATATCCATGTTGCGGGATCCTTGCCATCAAACTTCCTCATATCAATTTTTTGGAATGTAGTGGGTCTTCAATCCAACATTAGATTCTATGGAATCATGATTAACATTTCTTTTGTTCTCATTATGAGTTTCCTTTACTACCCTTTCACCATTAGTGACCATTTATTGTAGCAACTTATTCATATTTATCTTGAATTCTTCCATCTTATCATCCATGCCATCAATTTTAGCGTCCATGCCATTCATCCTAGCTTCCATGCCATCCATCTTAGCTTCTGCCCCTTTCATTAAACCATCCATCTTAGCTTCTAAATCTTTCCTTAAACCATCCATCTTAGATTCTATTTCCTTTTGTGCAAGTGACACTTGTTGCACATGGTCTCATAATTTTGATATATCATGTTGCATTTCTTCTTCTTATTCATGACTCATGCTAGAGCTTTCAGGTTGCTTACTAGGTGTTTTCATTTTCTTTCCACAAGGCTTCAATTACCGATAATAATGATTTACAATGGCCTTTGAATTCCTTCAAACTAATTTTTCAAACCAAGCTTATGCAAAAATTTAAAAAAAACTACACACCTTTTTTCACTTTGTAGAAGCTTGATATTGAATCTGATGCATCTCTGTAATTTTGGATTGTCCAGTTCTAAAATTGCTACCTGTAGCATCCCTCTTTGTCCTCTTTCCAATGCCACGAGTCTGATGCAAATTGGATTCTCCAAGGAGGAGTTATGAGCAATCTCCCAAGATGACCTGATTATAGACCTTTCCAGAAGAGCAAACTTGTATGAAGTGCCACATGTCACTGTTTCAACCTTTGGCTCTGAACAATATATACAAGAAACTATAGTCCGTCCTCTTTCTGTACCTTCTTACAAAATTTGAATCCGATGCTCAGAGAGAATGTTATGACGATTTTCCCTAGGTCACCTATTTGGAATGTAATTCAGGAGTTTGCAAAAAGACCAACTTCCTGAAATTATATCTCCACAAATGCAGCGCGAAAAGCTCTGAAATTTAGACCCAAGGTTCAGCACAATTTCATCTCAAATTGTTTTTTTTTTTGCTTTTAAAACGTCGCAGAAAAAAGTTATAGCGAAAATGCCACGATGACCTTTTTGGAGCAGTGAAACCCTAGAATCCAAAGCTTTGATACCAAATGTTATGAAACCAGCTCACAAAAAGATAGAAAAGAGAAATCAACGCCTTAGAATTCAGCCTCTTCGAGGGGACAACCTCCCTTACATTACACAAATGAGCAATTCTTGGATAATTCAAATGAAAAAACCTCCTTTCTATATATAGGAGTCTAAGGAGTCACAATAAGACCCAACCAACCTAACAATAATAATATAAAGCCACAAAAATAATAAGAGAGGGATTCTGTGGGGCATACTAATAAAAATATGGGGACAATAGGGGTACAACAATATTAATAATGGATACAACTGCAATAGTAATGGGGTAATCACTAGTATTATAGGGACCTAATAGGGTCTACCTTAACTCCTTCATGAGATACAATAGGACCCAAATATTCCACCTCTTGTACTCCAAAGAAGCATTTGGATCTTTTTGCATACAATTGTTTCTCCTCCAATAGTTGTAGCACCCTATCAACATGTTCAACATGATCCTTCCAAGACTTGTTGTAGATTAGTATATCATCAAAAAATACTAACACAAATTTTCTAAGGAAGGGTTTTAAAATGGAATTCATCAACCTTGAAATGTAGAAGGTGCATTGATAAGGCCAAAAGGCATCACCAAAAATTCATAATGACCCTCATGAGTTCTAAATGTTTTTTTTGGAATGTCTTCAGTCTTCATTCTGATTTGATGATATCCTAAATGAGGATCCAACTTGGTGAAGTAAATTGATCCATGCAATTCATCTAGTAATTCATCAATGACAGGAATGGGAAACTTTCTTTAATAGTGAGCTTGTTGAGCTCCCTATAATCCAATGATCCATCCTTCTTGTGCACCAATACTACTAGAGTAGAGAAACAACTTTGACTAGGTCGAATTATACCAACCTCTAGCATTTCTACAACCATATGTTCAATTTCACTCTTTTGGGCATAGGGATATCTGTAGGGCCTGATGTTTGGAGGAACACTTCCTGGAATCAGATGAATAGCATGATCATGATTAAAAATAGGTGGGAGACCTTTAGGAGTCTCAAATACCTTGGAATGATTGTCCAAGACATTTTCGAGATCTGGGGAAATAGATGATTTCGATGCGGAAATATCTAGTGAACATAATTGTGCAATTACACCTATTTGTTCCTTTTTTAGAAGCTTTGTCATATCGTTAGAGCTTATTATCTTTCTCGGTTTCCCTGCAATACCCCTTAATTCAACTTCCTTTTCTTCTGTAGAAAATTTCATGAAAATTTCTTGAAAATTAAAAGATATTGTACCCAAGTATTGTAGCCATTGGACTCCTAGTACAACATCAGCACCTCCCATTATAATGGAAAGCATTGGGCTAGTCAATACATATTCTTCCATCGATAGTTTGATATTATGGCACTTTCGAGAGCAATTTATCATTCCTCCATTTGCAACAATCACCTGACACTCTAGTGCTGGATATAGGAAGTGATTCAATTCTTTTGCTACCCCTACAATGAATAAAATTGTGGGTAATTCTTGAATCAATCAACACTATTACCTTTCTCTTCTTGATTTGTCCTTATATCTTGATGGTTTGAGGAGTGGTAATTCCAGTGAATGCATTACAAGATATGGTCGAATTTATTTCTTCTTTATCTAGGCTTTGTTCCTAGAGTATATCCTCTTCCTTTGACATTTCTTGCTCCTTTTCTTCTTCCTCTTCACAATCTTTGTAGAATAATTTCCACTCAGCACATTGATGACCTTTAGTGTATTTTCTATTACAACTGTAACAAAGCCCTTTTGCTATTTTTTCTTCCAATTGTTGTGGTGTCAACCTTATAGGTTGTGGAAGACTAGGGGCAACCAAACTTCCGTCTTTATAGTTGTGAGTGGTATGCTTCCTGGTTGCCATAATTTTGCTTTCCATTTTTCTTGCTAACCTGAATGCCTTCTCTAATGAATCAGGTTCCCAAAGGGGAAAATCATGTTGGATATTATCCTTTAAAATCCCTATGAACACATCAATCCTATGCTCCTCTGGAATATGTTTTTACTCTTATGTTCAATTTTTGGAACTCCTCAATGTGCTCCATTATTGAACCCTTTTGTTTGAGACTTATCAATTGGCTAAAAAATGTGTTGCTTTTTGTATCCTCATAATGTGTTGTTAATTCTTTTGTAAAAATTGACCAAGTGATAATTTGTTTACAAGAGCAAAGCCATTGATACCATACGAACTGATTTGGTTCGAAATATAAAGTTGCAATACATACCTTTTGTGTGTTTTGCACATTATTGAGATTGAAAAATTGATCCATCTGTAATATCCATGTTCCAGGATCCTTGCCATCAAACTTCCTCATATTGATTTTTACAATATGATGTGTCTTCAATCCAACATTAGAGTCTATGAAATCATTATTAACATTTCTTTTGTTCTCATCATGAGTTTCCTTTACTACCCTTTCACCATTAGTAAGCATTTCTTGTAGAAACTTTGTCAAAGTTGTCTTCAAATCTTCCATGTCTGTCTTCAAATCTTCCATGTGTGTCTTTAAAAAATCCATACTAGCTTCTAAACCTTAATTTAAACCATCCATCTTAGCTTCTACATCTTTCTTTAAACCATCCATCTTAGATTCTATTGCTTTTTATGCAAGTGACACTTGTTGCACTTGGTCTCGTAATTTTGATATATCATGTTGCATTTCTTCCTCTTCTTCATGACTCATGCTAGAGATTTCAGGTTGCTTACTATGTGTTTGCATTTTCTTTCCTTGGGGCATCAATTACCGATAATAATGGTTTACTATGCCCTTTGAATTCCTCCAAACTAATTTTTCAAAACAAGCTTATGCAAAAATTTTAAAAAAACTACACACCTTTTTTCACTTTGTAGGAGCTTGATATTGAATCTGATGTATCTTCGTAATTTCTGATCATCTAGTTCTGAAATTGTGACCTATGGTAGCCCTCTATGTCCTCTTTCCAATGCCACCAGTCTGATCCAAATTGGATTCTCAAGGGAAGAGTTATGCCAAAACTCCCACAGTGACCTGATTATAGACTAGTTTAGTAGAGCAAACTTTTACAACGTGCCACTAGTCACTTGTTTGACCTTTGGCTCTGAAAAATACATACAAGAAACTACAGTTCGTCCTCTTTCTATACCTTCTAATGAAATTTCAATCCGATGCTCAGAGAGAAAGTTATGACAATTTTCCCTAGGTCACCTATTTGGAATGTAATTCACGAGTCTACAAAAAGACCAACTTCCTCAGATCATATCTCTGCAAATATAGTGTGAAAATCTCTGAAATTCAGACTTGAGGTTTAGTGCGATTTCTTCTCAAATGGGTTTTTTTTTAGTTTTTGAAACATCGCAGAAAAAATTTATAGAAAAAATGCCACGATTCCCTATTTGGAGCAGTGAAACCCTAGAATCAAAAGCTCTGATACCAAATGTTATGAAACCAACTCACAAAAAGATAGAAAAGATAGATCAACGCCTTAGAATTTAGCCTCTTCGAGGGGGAAACCTCCTTTACATTACACAAATTAATGATTCTTTGATGATTCAAATGACAAAACCTCCTTTCTATATATAGGAGCCTAAGGAGTCACAATATAACCCAGTCGACCCAACAATAATAATATAAAGCCACAAAAAATACAATAGAGGGATTCTATGGGGCACAGTGATAAAAATATGGGGACAATAGGGGCACAACAATATTAATAAGGGATACAACTACAATAGTAATGGGGTTATCACTAGTGTTATAGGGGCCTAACACGTAAGCTCACTACGTGGTGCTTAACCAATCCAAATACACTCCAATCATCCAGATAAACCTCCAAGAATTTGTGGATATATTCTTTGAATGCTGCAATAATTGTGCACGAAAATGCCCAACGTGTTCTTTAACCCAAACAGCATAATGGTGTATTGAAAGCAGCCCCACTTAGTTGTGAAGGTGGTATTTCTCTTGTCGTCTCGTGTGATTTTGATCTGGTGGTACCCTGAGAACCCATTAGTAAAAGAATATGCTTCTTTCCCGCCAAAATTTTCTAATACTTCATCTGTGAACAGAGTTGGGAATGGGTCATGTACACAAGTGTCATTCCATTTCCTAAGGTTAACACATATTCTTATCTTGCCTTTTTGCTTCTTCTCCTACACTACCATAGGGCTTACCCACTTGGATTCTTCCACTGGCTCAATGATTCCATCTACGAGCATTTTGTCTAGTTCTACGTGGACCTTTTCCTTGTACTTTGGATTCAAGCGGTAAGGCCTCTGCTTAACCGGCTTCACGTCAGGTTTGAGGGTCATCTTCATCATCCCTAGGTCGCCAATGATCCCCCTTAGGTCTGTGATCTTGGTTGGAGATAAGTATTGGTACTCACAGAGTAACTCAGCGACCTTATCCACTGTGGTGTCATCCCAATAGTCATCGAGTATTGCATACTTCAGTTCGGCCTACATACCAATGTTTACTTTCTTTGTCTTTACTGGTGCAGTTATGTCAGGGTCTTCAATAAATGGCCCTTGAACCTTGTGATAGACCTCAGTTTCTAGGATGTTAAATTTTCGCAGATCTTTGTTGTCCTCTTCAATATTTATGTTGTAACACTCCATCACGCAACTCAGTTGGGTCATCCATTCAGGCTTAAGCACTTCCATTGGCTCCTGCGGTATTATAAAGATAACTGCTTTTACTTCTTGTAGCACATCATCAACAATATCCCACCAATGATCCTCAAATGTGAAGGTTAACAATAATCCTTTGTGCAAGATATTCCATTCATTTGTTCCATGGCAGAGCTCTGTCTCTATATACCAGTTCATGGGTATAATATCCAGGGTATGACAGAACAAGTGCACCCACTCTGGTTGTAGCTCTTCCCTATAGACCTTTGTCCATTTCGTGAGGCATGCATGTGGATCATCCTATCCATCATACTTCTCTTTTAACTGCATCTGAGGCTTCCCAAACTGCATGTGTATCACTCTTCTACATTTGCACCAGTGCTCAAAACTTCTTTCGTGCATACCCCCCCATCTTGTGGGCATAGCTTGCAGTACCCATTTCAGAGCGTCAAAGCGCTACTATTCTGATACCTCTCTTTCAAATTTGTTTAGGAAGTTATCCACCTCGTTTAACGCATCATATCTAGGAATATCTCTTACCTCTGTTGCTACGCAATGCAACGATCTCGTAATCATGTTACAGTTGAGCGTGGTGACTACGTGTAACTAGTTTTGCCATCATTCTATCTCCTCATCAGAATCTAATGTGCAAGAGCTTTCGCGCTCCCATGAGATTCGGCCATCTGCAGTTGGATTTACCAATCTTGCTCCCACGCGGTTATCTTGTAGATGTAGTCCAAGTCATCATTTCTATCATAGTCACGTACTGACTCCATGTAGCATGATCCTTCTAAAGGGTCTAAGGGTACCGCTACACGCAAAGAACTTTTCTCAAAGATCATCTTGTGCTACTTTATATTAATCACTCCATTCATGTCAATGGCCTAATCTATTCCCAATAGCGCAGGGTAGGGATTGTTGTCATCAACAATCTCTATCACTTTGAAATATGCTAACGTGCTTGCTCCTTCGATAACTACTGTGATTCCCTGCAATCTCCCCATAGGTAGGATCTTTTGCTGGTTCACCATCCACAGTTGGATAGGAGAGCATTGCAGTGCAGGCCTACCCATGTGCTCCCATGTCTACTTTGGCAGGATGTTTGCATCCGATCCTAGATCTATAATCAGTTGGTCTGTCTCATATTCCCCAATCTGAATGGTAAATCTCATTTTCCTTCCTATTCACATTGTGCGCTTCTCGAGCTTCTGAACTACATGCGGTTCTCCTAGTGCGGTCCCAGCGCATCTCATTATGAGTTCCTATAGTCCCTTTATAGCCTTTTTCTCATGCAGCAGCTTGATGCATGTCTCGAAGAACATAGTGAGAATTGATGGGTCCATTTCTGGCTCCAGGTTGTCTTTACTTCCAGAAGTGGATGCATCAACGAAGCTCCTCTTAGCTTCCAGGAAGGTATCCTTAGTGCACTCCAAACCAAGTTCATGTTCCTTCATTCGAGCGTTGTGAACCCAGGTACTTTCTTTAGGTTGCTTGTCTTTGTCATCTCCTATTGTAATTCCACTCTGGAGCATGATATTTACATTAGGGTCTTCCTCATGCAGCTTAGACCTCATCATTTGCAGCTTCTAAGTTGGGGGAGGTTGGAGTGCTCCTTTATCATGCAACCTTGCTATTAGTGTGGGACAATCCTCCATCTCGTGATCAAACAACATATAATATAAGCATGATGGTCGCATTTGATTCATAAAATTGTGGGCATAATGTCCTGGCCCTTCGCAATTGTAACATATGATCTATCTGCAACCTCTTCCTATCCCCTCTCCACCTTGGCCTTGTTTGCGCCCCTGATATTTGTTGCACACCATTCTTACATTTTGATCGAGGGGATGTGTTTCAGCCTGAACTTTGTAGGTAGGAGTTTGATCCATCATCAGCTCATGACTTCTACAGGTGTGCTCATCATGTCCTATTGACCTACAAGAATTATAGAAGAACTGTTGTGAATTCTCCATATACTTCCATAATAGATGGCAGATATCTGTAGCATGCTTTCCTCCTATCTGACAAATTGCACACCATAGTGCAGGCACCACACTTGGTCCTGCTTGTGCCTCCAGTCTTAGTGGCATTGGTCCTCTTTCCGCAAGGTAATTCACAAACACTGGGCAGTGGTCCTTGTCGTGCCCCTGGTCCTTGCATTGTATGCACCATACCTCATCACACATCTTTGGGAGGGTTGTCCTGTCTTGTTTCAAACTCTGCATCTCCAGGCATATGTTTTTGAACTACACGTGAATCTGCTAAACACCTAGGTTGGGATCTTGTATCAAAGTTTCGTGCAATCTCATCGCGACCTCCAACGCCTCAACCTAAGGGTTGTCCTGTATCAGACTTTCGTAGATGTGATGTTAATGATGCTACAAACCATTCACAGTGTTTCCCATCTGTTAATGTCATGTTCGCTTAGAGAATTGTGTACTTTAGTCTTTGATCCAACTCCCATGGAGTCACACCGGGTAGCATTGTGATTTCCTTGAATCCAATGATCGACTGTGCCTCTGAATTTGGCCTACTAAATTCTTTGTTTAACATAGCTTGGATATCTATGATCCCCGCATTCGGATTGTCATTGGAATGCTTAATGTACCAGGACAGCGTGTGATGCTTCAGAGCAGTAACCAATGTTTCCTTCTTTATATTGTCGTCTCTAACACCGTGTGCTTCCCATACAACTTTTGTCACAAACCAAAACTGCTTAAGATCTTCATTCCCTACTCCCTTGAACACTGGTAGCTTTATTGCGCTTGCCATACTGCCTCGCGGTGGTGGCAGAGGTGGTATGGGTGAAGATGTGGGTGAATATGGTGAAACTAGTGGCGACGTGGGTGGAGGTGGTATGCATGGAATTCTCTACCTTATCAGATTGATTGCACTTCCTGGCGAGACCTTTGGGAGCTCTTCTTCACCCCCTCGCCAAGGTGAAGTCAAGGGGCTAGTTTCTAGCTCTATGCTACCTTCGTTTATGTAGATTCTCCCACTCCACATAGCCCCAAACATTAACAGTAGAATTTTAATCCAAGCGTTCAAAGATTTAACGTAATTACCTTGTGGTCCCTTGAGGAAGCTTCGTTCTGCCTCGCTATAACTAACTGAAGTATCTACCATGAATTCAGTGATGAATCATCCTATGATTCGATTGAGCCAGTGATTGACAATGCGCATGATGTTATCTTCCAATGCTTCTAGTCTGCTCACCAATTCTGGAGTTCACACAATAGGTTTGTCGAGTTTACACCTTCCTTCGCTACCTTCCATCTTTTCAATCTATTCATACAACTCAGTCGGGAAGGATGGAAAGAAAATTTCATGGATCTCTGTATATAAGTAGCAGTCTAACCACTATTCTATGATAGTCATAGATTCATGTTTTCCTGTGCCGTGAACTCGTGAATCTTTCTATATAACCAATCTTCAATTCCTTTCTTTGTCAGATTCCAATGATACAACATCAGACATCTCTATGCAGATCCCAGTCCCAGCAATGGAACCATTTGTTGGTTTTTTGGAGCTTGACCTAGGTTTAGAGTTAATTAGCCAAACAAATCCCAGTACCACTGGACCTTTCGACAACAGTCCACGGAGCACAGTTTGAGGTCTCACCCGAAGTAGTATGGGAGGGTGCTAGAACCAAGTTTCCGCACCCTTGAGATGTCTAAGAGGTTCGACTGGTCCACTATTGGTTCCTACGTGCAGGTCACTTCGCGCACTTCCTTGTTCCTCATGAGCCAATGCATTTCCTTCACGCAACCCTAACCAGGGGCTGTGGAGCTCTCGCACTACGCTCTATGCTATTATCTGAGATCTTACTTATCTTCTAGTACTAGTTAATTACCTTCACCTACTTGAATGTCTTATGTTATAATTATCTATACAAAACATTGATACCATTTCACGTAGTAAATAAACAATATACTTGTAAATTATATCCAATCATGCATTAAACTAGGAAACGATACACAGAAATATAGTAAAACTTCTCTTTATTGATTCTTCCAAAGGTTACAAACTCAACCTACCCTATGCACTCATCTGAAAGGGTCTGTGCACTCAGCTGTGGACTACTAAGCCTCTGCCCACTCAGCGGTAGAGCGTTCTCCTACTCTACAACCCACAAATAGCCTTTACCCTTCTACTCAATCACTTCTAATTCTTCTTTTTTCTCTATTTTATCTTCTATTAGTTATCTTATACACTTAGGACCTCACTCTATTTATACAATCCCATGGTCCATGGACCATGGGTAGGTTTATCTAGCTGGCATTACATTACAAAAACTAGGGCAGACAACCCTGTGACTCTATTATAATTTCGTGCCTTGTGCCTGCAATTCGCAGAGCTTTTACAAAAATATTCGTTCAAAATTTAGGCTTTAAGCCCCAAAACCTACCTTGGGCAGATTCCATGCCCAACATTTCCCCAATAGCAATTTTGCATATAGAATGACAATATCCAGTTTCTAGCCCAAATTTCTAGCTGTATCAAGAACCAATGTTGTGATTTTGAACAGGAGCCTAGTCTTAGAATGTTGTTGTTTAACAAATTTCCTCCTCACCCATAAGAACCTTTGAATTCTATTACTGCCACCCCATAGGTTTTCCAGTGAGATGTACATTATTCTAGAACTTCCTTCTTTTCAAGATTGATCTCCTAGATCAAGAGCATAATTGGTTTTTCTTGAATGGTTAAGCATCTTATTGGTTCCATCTTTGATTTGTGACCCATACTCTTGCATTTCCAAGAGACAACAATCATTATTCACTTGAGGGTTTGGATACCCAATGTTTGGAGGGACTATTGTTCTGTGGTTTGTTAACAAGGTTTGCAGTTTCTACCTTGGAATTTTCAATAGTTTTGTATATACCCAATTTTTCTTCTTTATCCTTTATTTCTTTGTGTCTTTTCTTAGTATGCTTTTCCCAAGATTTTTGACTTGTTTGTCCTCTATTTCTTCTCCCTTTCTTCCTCCCCTAGTTGTTATTGTTATTTTTTCCGTGTTACCATTCTTGGAGTGGAATGTGCTATATTAGGGTTTCAATCTATCTCCTTTTCCTAGATATAGCAAGTTACTTCTTCTTTCCTCTTTGAGAACCAATCCTAGTTCTTCAAAAATCGAGATTTGAATGGTTGTTCAATGAGAGTGATAATAGAACTCACAAATAATTTTGCATAAAAAATTGGTTCAAATTGTTATAATACCTCATACCTATTAGACATGTTACTTGAGTTACCTTCTTGGTTATGCTAAGGATATTATTTCCTACTTTTTGCCCCTCTTGGCCAATTTGAAACTATGTGATTAGCTAGTTCACCCTGTTCTTTTTGTATAACCCTTGTTTTGGTGCCTTTGATGATCCAAGAATATTTGATATTTGTTTATTTCCCCCCCAATTTAGGTTTTGTATATTCATTTTCTTCTCCTTGTCACTTACCATTGTTCAATATTGTCTTACTCTTGTTGGGTTTCCCATAGGTTCTTTTCACAATATTTTGCAAAATTTCTGTATCTGTTATATATGTTGAACTTAAATGGTAATTTCTTAGTTAATTTCATTTGATCCAATTCCAGGGCATATAGATCTAAGCTCGAGAAGGGAAAAGTTCTTTAGTAATGTTGTTTTCAACCATAATTGCTACCTATGTTACATATTGGAACACATACCCTATCTAAATATTGGGCAAGGTATTGTTATCTTAAAATAGGAAACTAGGGCTAGACTGCACATGGGTCATCTTATTTATGACAACTGATATTTTTATTAGATTCCTCTCTCGGAAAAGTGTAGGATTGATCTAAATATCATCCGATTCTGACATGTGAAAATGAAGATATGAATTTATTTTGATTATGGACAAATTATCAAGGTTGGCCAACAAACTAATGTAGGCATAGAAGCCCAAGAATCATGTCTATTCATCGTCAATGTTTACATATAAATAGAAGATGTCTTGGCCTCATATAGATATGAATAAGCTTCACACATCTATCTCTCCTCACATGATTGGGTACAAATTTCTGGGCAGTCTCTTCACATGTGTGAAGAAGAAGATAGTCATTTTCTGTTTTGGGCATTGACTAGTGTTGCTTGAATTTCAGGAATGGTTTCGACCAGTGTTGACTTGTTTGACTGCATTTTTGTGAGGTAAATTTTTGTTTGTGTAGGCCAAATTTTTGGGCATAGTAATTGAGGCATTCTGTACTATTTGACCAACATTGACTGCAATAATTGACAACAATTTTGAATTCTACGTTGAAAAAGTTTGACTATGATTTTTAGGATTGTTTTGGGCTGATTAGACTTGTTGTTCAAGGCTGAAGTTGATTGGGTTTGACCGAGATGAATTGAGGAAGAAATATACCATGTTGACTAGCGTCAACTTTTCTGGTTAGGGCTCTTTTGCTTCTGTTATTAATTATCAGAATTTGTAAATTATATTATCTCTCTCTACTGAACTATTGAAGATTAAAAGAATATTTGATCAAGGGTTTCCCCACATTGGGGTTTTTCCTTGGATGGTGTCATATCTCGTGTCCTCTTGTGTTGGCTTGTCTTCTACTATTATTTTTTATCTTCTATCTGCATTTTACTGTCATGTTGATGTGATTTATGAGCTTGATATGATATTGGCCTAATAAAGGAATTGAAGTAAAATTTCTCTAAGAATAGAACATACCATTTTTATCCTAAAATTAACATGGTAACAGAGATGAGGTGAAGGAAAAACCCAAGCAAGAGTGAAAGAACAATCACCAAAGACAGTTGGACAAGGACAAAAGACTCAATGTGTTCCTCATCCTACTTCCCAGCTAAAGACAAGCACCATGATAAATCTAACTATCATGGATGGAAGATGTCTCTTGATTTGACCTTGGAAGAGAAGGAAGTGATGGATTATGTGCAAGGTAAAATCCCTGAGCCTCCTTCAAAAGCACTAGCTGCTACGAAGACCAAGTAAAATAAGGATGAAGTTAAAGCAAATAAGACTATCAGTAAAATACCTGAGTGGTGTGCATTTAGAGCCACTATACTCAGTAATGATCAAATTCCAGGGTTTGAAGAATTAATGCCAAGATGCATACAAGAAGAAACCAGAATGGTTGAGCAAGAAATTCCTTCCAATATAAGAAACCCCACTTAATTCTCCGCTCATGCCAAAAGGAGGAATAATATAGGGTCTAAAGGTCATTTCCAAGGAAAGCCTTGATCTAAGGAAGGAAGGAAGGGCAGGAGCTATATTCGCAATAAGTTTGGCCACTATGCAAGGGATTGTCCTAATAAAAAGGATACACCTCGAGATGATGACTATCATAACAAAACCAGAGGCAACTTCAACAACATCAACAACAATAAAAGGAATGGCAAGTCCAATGACAAAGGAAAAAGGAATGCGGGACATCAAGAAAATGGTCGACCCTCCAAGAAATCAAGGTACTCTAGGTATGACGAATCCAGTGTTGCTAATAGTAAGCAAAAAGAGTACCATCTTATATTTTCCCTCTCTAGTGCCTCTCCTCCAGACGCTGGGAAATTTATTGATTGACAGTCATGCCTCAAGGTACTTCACTAGATACAAGGAAGCCCTCTCTAATTTGATAGAAAAGGAGACAAACTTGGAGATCATCCTTGGAGATGATGCCACCTATCCTATGAAGGGAGTAGGAAATGTTACCCTTCAATTGAATCAAGGTAACACTATTCATTTACAAGAAGTATGATATGTACCCAATCTAAAGAGGAACTTGGTGTCCATTTCAGCAATGGAAGATAAAGGAATCAAAGTGTCTTTTATCGATGGAAAGTTATGTGTTTGGAAAATAAATTTAAAGGATACTTTTACTCTTGGGTTCAGGTTTGTCAATTTGTATCAAGTTGGAGGAAGTCCATTGGGAGCCATGTCTTGTGACACATCTCTACAATCTGAACTATGGCACTAGAGGTTCACCCATATTCATTATAAGGCCCTACCCAATGTGAGACAGATGGTGAGAGGTATTCCCAATTTCAAAGTAGAGCATGAAGGTGTATTTCTGGGATGTGTCGAAGGAAAACTTACAAGGGGACCATTCCCCTCGAGTAATAGCAAGACCACAAACATATCATAATTGATCCACTCTAACATATCTAGTATGATGCCCATAAAATCCTTGGGAGGTGTTATGAAACCAGCTCAAGAAAAGATAGAAAAGAGAGATCAACGCCTTAGAATTCAGCCTCTTTTAGGGGGCAACCTCCTTTACATGACATAAATGAACAATTCTTGGATGATTCAAATGAAAAGACCTCCTCTCTATATATAGGAGTCTAAGGGGTCATAACATAATCAGAGCCTACATAACAATAATAATGTAAGGGCACAATAATAACAATAGTGGGCTTCTATGGGGCACAGTAGTAACAATATGGGCACCACATGGGTAAATCAATATAATAAGTGGGTTGTACTAATAAAAATAAGGGGTTACACTAGTAGTATAGGGGCCTAACATGCCCCTCTCCTTCAAAAAGTGTTGTCCTCAACGCTTGAGTAGTTCTTAATGCTTGTTTATAAAATTATTGTCCTCCCATGTGGAATCTTCAGTGGGTAAATTCTTCCACTTGATGAGATACTCTGAAATTGATCGATTTTGTAGCTGTCAGGTTCTTGTTTCTGTGACTACTCCAGGTTCCAATATGGTTTTTCCTTCCTCTTCAATTTCTGGAAATATTGTTTGAATTGGGATCTTTTGCAACTTTTGAATATGTGGCCGTACTTCTTCATCCTTCTTCCATTCATCCCTTGCTTCATTTATCCAATCTGGTTGGATAATAGAAATTGCACAAAACAATGCTTCCACATCCTCATCCTTGAAGAGTCTTCCCATTTGGTAAGGTTGCCATATTTTAAGTGCATGTAGTATTGCCAACATTTCCTTCTCCTAAATAGCTTGCTTGAGATGTAGCAGTAAAAATACCCAATCACCTACATCAAAACATTTTTCACTATGATGTTGATCTACCTGTTGTTTCGTTCGATTTTACACTAAAGTGGCGTTATCCTTTAAAAGTTGGAGAACTTGTTGTTGATGGTCGATGTGATCTTTCACTGCTTGAACCTTTTTCTTCTTGATATGTCCTTCTATCTCTAGAGTTTGGGGAGTGGTAATTTCTTCCAATCCTTGACAAGATATGGTCGGATTCATTTCATGATGCTCGATGTGATCTTTCACTTCTTGAACATTTTTCTTCTTGATATGTCCTTCTATCTTGATAGTTTGAGGAGTGGTAATTTCGACCAATGAATTACAAGATATGGTTGGATTCATTTCTTCTTTCTCGATGTGATCTTTCACTTCTTGCACCTTTTTCTTCTTGATATGTCCTTCTATCTTGAGAGTTTGAGCAGTGGTAATTCTTGCCAATGCTTTACAAGATATGGTCTGATTCATTTCTTCTTTCTCTGGGGTGGGGTCCTAGCGTATATCCTCTTCTTTTGATGTTTTTGATCATTTTCTTCCTCGTCTTCATAATATATGTAAAATAATTTCTTCTCAACACACTTATGACCTCCTTTAGTGCATTTGCTATCACAATTTTAACAAAGCCCTTTTTCCCTTTTTTCTTCCAATTGTTGTGGTGTAACCCTTGTAGGTTGTGGAAGACTAGGAGAAACAACACTTCCATCGTTATAGTTGTGAGGGTAGACTTCCTTGTTGCCATAATTTTACTTTCCAATATGTAACAAAGCCCTTTTAGTATTTCCAATTGTTGTGGTGTTGCTCTAAAGAAGGTATTGCTCTTTGTATCCTCATAATGTGTTATCATTTCCTCCGTGAAAATTAACCACGTAACAAGTTTTTTACAAGAAAAAAGCCCTTTATACCATAAAAATTGATCTGGTTCTAAGAATGAAGATGCAATACATACCTTTTGTAATAGTAGTACACCATGTAGATCAAAATATTGCTCCATCTGACGTATCCAATTTACCTGATCCTTGCCATCAAACTTCCTCATATTGCCTTTTCTTGATTTTAGGAGCTCGATCTTGAAATGACTGTAACTCTGTACTTTAAAATCTTGAAGTTCTGAAACTACAACCTGTAGTATTCCTCTATGTCCTCTTTCCAATGCCACCAGTCTGACCCCAATTGGATTCTCCAATGAAGAGTTATGACAAATCTCCCACAATGACCTGATTATAGACTAATTCAGTAGAGCGAACTTGTACGACGTGCCACGTGTCCTTGTTTTGACCTTTGGCTTTGAAAACTATATACAAGAAACTACAGTCCGTGCTCTTTCTGTACCTTCTAATGAAATTTCAATCTAATGCTCCGAGAGAATGTTATGACAATTTTCCCCAGGTCACCTGTTTGGAACGTAATTCAGGAGTCTGCAAAAAGACCAACTTCCTCAGATCATATCTTTGCAAATATAGCGCAAAAAGCTATGAAATTTGGACCCAAGCTGCAACGCGATGTCTTCTCAAATGGATTGTTTTTGTAACTTCTGAAACATTGCAGAAAAAGGTTATAGCGAAAATTCCACGACGACCTGTTTGGAGTGGCGAAACCCTAGAATCCAAAGCTCTTATACCAAATATTATGAAACCAACTCAAGAAAAGATAGAAAAGAGAGATCAACGCCTTAGAATTCAGCCTCCTAGAGGGGGAAGCCTCCTTTACATGACATAAATGAACAATTCTTGGATGATTCAAATGAAAAGACCTCCTATCTATATATAGGAGTCTGAGGGGTCATAACATAATCAGATCCTACATAATAATAATAATGCAAGGGCACAATAATAACAATAGTGGGCTTCTATGGAGCATAGTAGTAAAAATATGGGCACTACATGGGTAAATCATTATAATAAGTGGGTTGTACTAATAATAGTAAGGGGTTACACTAGTAGTATAGGGGCCTAACAGGAGGATACTTATATTATCTCACCTTTGTGGATGATTATTATTGCAAGACTTGGATCTACTTCTTGAAGAAGAAGGATGAAGTGTTCACCTGGTTCTGACGTTTCAAAGCCTTGATCTTAAACCAATCAGGGAAGAGAATCAAGATATTTGTGACTGAAAATGGGACCGAGTGTAAATCCAATGAATTCCAAGATTATTGTAGAGAAGTTGGCATTAAGAGGGAGAATACAACACCATACACTCCCGAGCAGAATGGTGTGGTTGAAAGGAAGAATCGCTCTATTGTAGAAGCTATCTTTGCCATGCTTCATGATCAAGGCTTCTGAAGTTTCTATGGGGTGAAGCTCCAAATACCGCTGTCTATGTTCAAAACTGACGCCCACATCAAGCATTGGAATCCAAAGGTCCTGAAGATATGTTCATTGATAAGAAACCCAATGTCCCTCATTTTAGAATTTTTGGAAGCCCCTTATATTTTCATGTGCCAAAAGGGAAAGGAAGCAACTTGGGTGCATCTGGGAAGAAAGGAATGTTTGTGGTCTATAGTGAAAATTCTAAGGGATACAAAATTTATGTGGCTGGTCAAAAGGAAGTTGAGAAAAGTCATGATGTCACCTTCAACAAATATATAGCCCTCAAGAAGATCAACAACCTTCCTATCCTAAGGAAGGACAAAGAAGTTGACACAAGAAACTGGTGTGAAAAAGAGGATGAAACAATGCCTGATGTTGATGAACCTATGGATCTTATTGATCCACTCCCTCATGAACCATCCTCCTCCAAGAGGAGACCCTCATGGTTTAGGGAGACTCTAGAGGATGCTGAGAGGCACATTGCACCAAGGGGGACTTTCTCTGAAAGCAAGAAGCTGATGCATGTACCAATGATATTTGACCGCCATGAGCACTATCATTCAAAATGAAAGTTCATCATACAAAGAAATCGTGAAGAAACAAGTTTAGAAGGATGCCATGAATGAAGAATACGAGTCAGTTATGAATAATGATGTCTGGGATTTAGTACCTAGACCCTAGGACAAATCAGTTGTCACTTTTAAGTGGCTCAAAAAATAAAGCATGGAGCTGATGGAAGTGCAAAAAAGTTCAAGGCTCACTTTGCTGCTCAAGGATCCTCTCAAAAGGAAGGTGTAGACTATGATGAGATATTTGCACTTGTTTCTTGATACACCACCATCCACTAGATCATAGCCCTTGCTGCCTCGCAAGGATGGAACCTACATCAGATGGATGTCAAGACTGCCTTCTTTCATGGTTCAATCAAAGAGGAAGTTTATGTGGAATAACCCGAGGGGTTTGAAGTTCATGATCGGGAATCTCTTGTATCCAGGTTGAAGAAAGCTGTCTATGGATTCAAGTAAGCACCCCTAGCTTGGTATGAGAGGATCAATAGCTATCTGATGAAGCTAGGATTCACTAGAAGTGCAGTCAATCTAAACCTTTACTTTATGGTTGAAAATGATAAACCTTCCATTCTAGTACTTTATGTGGGTGACCTCTTTTTGATAGGTGCAGACCCTCTCATTCAAAAATATAAGATGGATTTGTCTTCTGAATTTGAGATGAAGGACCTAGGATTGACGCAATATTTCCTAGGGTTGGAGGTCTGGCAAATTCCAGGTGAAATATTCATCTCTCAAGTAAAATATGTTGTGAAGATATTAGAAAGATTTGGGATGGTGGAATGTAAGCCAGTGGCTACTCCGATGGAACTTAGCTTTGAGAATTTATGTGGTAGTGTTCCTAGATCTGAATTGGGAAATTCTTCTAAGTATCATCAACTCATAGGAGCATTGATGTTCTTGGTGAACTCTCATCCAGAGATATGTTTTGCAGTTAACGCATGGAGCCAGTACATGGTTGAGCCTCATCACATACATTAGATTTCCACCAAGAATATTTTGAGATATCTTCGGGGCACTGTTATCGCGAAATCTAGTCTTTATGCAGAGCTGCTTGTCCCACTAAGACGGGTAGCTATCTTAGAAACAAATAGATTAAAGTTATTTTCACTTTCCTTCACAAGAAGTAGATAGGGGAGGAGCAAAGAATACCAACCTCGATCTTTCGCTTGGTTCTCTGCTTGTTCCTTCTCCCCCTTTGACAGATCTTTATCGATCCTCCCTTAACCACTCCACTTAAAAGGTTACCTGTAAAGTCAAAGCAGCATAATACCTTCAAAATGTAGAGATCTACAATCATAAACAATATAAGACCAGATATATATTGACCACATACATGCATATATTAGGAAACGTACAAGAATGTGGAGGAAAAATTGAATAGCTTTATTGATATAGAGATTAGAAGAGAGGATTACAACCCATTGATCTGAGCCAACGTCATCCTCCCAAAACGAAAGCCCTTCTTCACCTCATCAAAAGCTTAGATCACCCAACACTATGATATTCCACCAGGAAACCAACAACACTTCCTTACAAGATACAAGATTCCAGCCTCTGGATCTCTGGGATGAGGGATCCATATATAGATGATTGTAAGTGGGTGAGTTAGCTTCTGGGATTTTGACTAGTGTCCTCTCTCTGATAGTTCTTGATTCCACTTGGAGATTGATGATCTCTTACTCATCCCTGGGCGAATTCAGAGAGGTAAGTGTCACAGAAGAAGTTTCTAGAACATTCCATGACCATCCACCTTGTAAACTGTCTCTGCCATTTGTCTACTCTCACCCATCGCACCCTACAGAAGGGGTTTCTAGTATGAATCACACTTTTTACACTGAGTAGGTGAGATGCATCGCACCCTCTACACTAAGTAGTTTGTACAGTCTAGTTTTGACCAGTTCTGAGTAGTTTTATGAGGAGAACGTCTGGGAGATGATGTAATCAGCTGACCTTGTTCCTTTAGGGCATGAAACAACACTTTTAGGGACTCAGAAGCCCTTGGTTTATGCACATATGTGATTGGGGTTGCAGTGCCCAAATATGTCTATAACAGTTGCCCCCTAAAGCATGAGGTTGAAAATCTTTTGATGTCGGGTGAAATGATTTATCAAGAGGATCCAAGGTTTTTCGAACTGGAAGGCAACCTGTAATAAGATACAATACAATACATTATCTTCATAACATTTTCATGATCTAGCTGAGGCGAGCATTCCCATGCTCAGCTTTATAAATTCATTTTCATGTAAATAGGACAAACAACCGTCTGTGTGGCAGACTGAAGATTTTGGTAGAGCCATCATCGTTTGATTCAGATGATCATCTGTGCAGCAATTATGTACATTTGACGTCTTTATTTTCCTGAATATATCGCACCCCAGATGGATGAAACTAGATCTGGGGTCTTCAAACTCATCTAATCTTCACCCGCAGCACAAGTCGATCCACATGAAAAATGTTCTGGAGTCGAACATGGAAAGACATCGCCTGATTACTAGCCAATGATGTAAGTTGTTAATAAGCGCAAGAGGAATCACCAATAATGATGGTGACCCTCAAGGTACTACAGTACAATTCGTGTGGTGTGAAAAAGGGACTTGGCATCGAACACCACGCAAAATCTTTCGGTCAAAGGCCATTGATGTAAACCTGTCGCCGGAAGTGAGAAACTTTCCATTGAGGCATGCAAGCTTCAAAGTACTGAAAGGGTTGTTCCTAGGTTTATTTCTTGGATAATGAGCTGTCGTCGACAAGAAGTAACCTGTTGTAGGAGGGCCTTAATGAATCCCACATCTACAAAGCGGAATGGAGAAAATTATTTTGTGGAGGTGAAAACGATCTGATGATACAGGGTTCAGGGTGGCATTCATGAAGAAATGAAGCGTGAAGGTATTGCAATGGATGAGACACTAGATGGGTTGGTGAATTCTCTGATTGAATTCTCTTGAACATATCAACAACACTAAAATGGATTGGTAGTGTTAACCCCAAAGACAGATGGTACAGTGGACCAATGGTAATATGACCAATGAATAGAATAACCCAACCTGACTCATTCATGGTGATGGAGTGAAAGTGTCATGTTGAAGAGCGACTCGCTACCAATAAAGTTTCTTCAAGTTTTCTTCCCAATTTTTCCCCAGTCATTGCTGACTAGTACCTCTTTATTTTTGTCAAGCTTGAGGAGGATAACATATGCTTGTTCTATAATTTGACCTTCGAGCAAACCTGTCACTATGTTTTAACAAGCTATGTGACAGTGAAACTCGTTTTCGTCCTTATGGGCAAGTTTGTTGCTATTAGCTTTAACGAGTTTAATGACAAAGACAACTCGGTCCTTTTTCAATTTTAGAGAGTCTAAAAAGGGATAGAAAGGAAACTCTAGTAATCATTTTTAGTCATATAATCCCTTAAGTCCGAAAAATTATAAAATAATACGAAAGGGATGAATTTTTTATAGTTTTAACGAGCCAAACAAGACAAGCACTCGATCTTTTTGTGTAATAATCCCTCAGGTCCAAAAATATTAAAATCTAGAGGAGGGGTATCACTCTTGGTAGCTTTAACGAGCTGGAGAGGCCAACTGCTCGGTAATCTTTTCATATTTTACGAGTTAGGTGAAAAGAGCTTAAAGGAGACACATCTTTGAGGAACGAGTGATATTTTTGGGTAGCTGCTAATTCCAAGTACGGCTTGGAATTTTCCAATCACGGAAGTGTCACAAGGATGGCTAACAGAATCATTCCTCGCAGCTATTCCTCAAAAGGGTAAACAATCAAATGGAGGCGTATGATTGGCCAAATAGAGTGGAGGTGATGGTAAGAACACGACCAAGGCTCAAAAGCTGATGATAATGCATTCACAATGGTTATTTACCGAAGGTTGGTTCATTTTTTAATGAGCTTAAACTCTGGTGGAACATGTGGTCATTGCTTAGGTTTAATTTTTAACGAGCTTGAACTTTGCGTAAAAGTACTCGTGGTAGGTTTATTTTTTAAAGAGCTTGAACCTTGCAGTAACACTACTCGTGGTCTGGTTTCATGTTTACACAAGCTTGAAATGAAAATATATGCTTGTTATAAGTTTGCATGCCCCCAGCATAACAACACAAATTGAGGTGCATGCCCCCCAAGCTTCATTGCATTCAACGCAGTGGTTGCAATGAAGCTTTACCTTTGACATCTTTGAAAGACTTGACTTGGATTTTACGAGATCGTAATCAAAGACTCGATTTGGAAAGGGAGTTGTTTCATTTTTTAATGAGGTTGACACAGTAAAAGAACTATCCTCATAATCCACCGTATTTACAGTATATGATAGAAAATAAAAAACTGAAGGATGATTAAGGTCGCTGGAATAGTCTTCGTGGTAATCTGGAAGATGGGAATGATGGTGGTGATCTTTCCATGGTGCCTCTCCTATCACCATCGACTGAATGATCCCTTTGTCTATAGAATGTACATGCGACCAAGGATCTGAAGAGATACCATATTCCTTAGACCTATCTATCCAAAAACTCAATGAGCATTGATTTGGGTTTGCCCCCAGGCCAAGAAAATTGATTGCTACAATATTTCTAAAATGGCCATGATCCATGCTATCAAAATGTTCAGGAATATTCTGAATCTAGAAGATATCATATTGCAGGTTCCCACCACGGCCACTTCTACAAGATTTTTTAGAGGCGGTGGGGAAAAGTACCCATAATTGTAGGGAGGCAGTGGGGAAAAGTACCCATAATTGTAGGGTCTTTTAGTAGGCCTACTCTGATATTTTGAAGCGACTGAACTATTGGGGAGAAACCTTCATTGGTCGACAATTGTAATCCCTCCTTGAAAAGGAAATGCAATCTTTCTAAAGTATGTCGACACAACAGCAGCCATAGCATAAATCCAGGGCCTTCCCAGTAGGATGTTGTAATCGAGGTTTCCATCAATAACTTCAACATCGATTTGTACTGTCTTGCCCCGCAATTCAACTTGAAAGTTACTTAAAATCCCATAAGGAGTGTATGTTCATCCATAAAATGCTTTCAACATAGTTGACGATCATGACAAGGGTGGTGACCCCAAAGTTTTCCAGCAGCTCATTGACATAATACATGTAGATGCTCCCTCATCAATAATTTTTCGATGAACAATTTTGTTGAGGGATTTTACTTGAATAAGGAAAGAAAGTTTAGTTGGTAACTGAGGGTCATATCCTTTACGATTATAGTCCACAAGATTGGAATCCACTGGGTCTATCCCACCTATTGCTAATAATATAGCTTGCTTTTGGGAGGGGCAAATTTTGCAGTACCTCAGATGTTGACATAGCAGATGGCGATTAGGTCAGGTCCTCTACTATATTATAATTCTGTGCTACTCTGGAATGAGGATTAAATGTCGATTTGTGTACTACTCCCTTTTGCAGCTTTATCATTAGCTCAAGAATGATGGGTGGCACAACTTTGGTCGAAGTTGTTGTCAAACTACTAGGTTGATCAGTAGCCTTGTTGTTCGACAACTGTGGATTCCCATAATCTTTATTCCTTGTCGATATCAAAGCATCATTTTGCTGTTTCGAAATGGACAACATAAGCACTTGGGATCGGGAAGCATTGTCACTAGCAACTAGATTTTTTCCTGGGTTTGGAAATGGATCAATTAATACCGTTGAGGTTTTTGAACTCTTAAAGAGTTTCTTAACTTTAGTTTTATATGGACAATCTCTTGTTTCATGATCCTCATCACATATCTGACACCCCACGGGGTTTTCCTTTGCCTAGAAGGGTTTGCTGAAGGATTTTCAGGAGATGACTTATCCTACTTCTTATTTCTCCCTTTCTTTTTCTTCTTGCCACCTGGTTGCTTCAGTTCTTTGCCTTTGTTAGTCGACACGGCATTTACCTCCGAGGTGAGAAGTTCTTCATTTGCATTTTGATTAGAAATATTACGAGCTTTCTTAGATGTAGCCTTTGTCGATTTCGTGCTTGTTGTACCTATCATGCTGTCGCCGGAATGAGAGTCCTTGTTTGATTTAGGAGGAGGAGGAACAGAAAATTCCGGTCTAGGAGCATCAGGGATTTTATCATAGAGCGTGCTAGACTGAGTATAGATCAATTCTAGATATTGCACATAAGCAATGACTTGCTCTTTAGTGACGACCCCTCCCTTTGCCACATCTTCTGTTATAGAAGGTAATAATGACTTAATAAACCATTCAGCTAACAGCTGATCAGGAACATATGTTTTTACCATTCTACAATGACGTCGCCACTCATGGATATGATTAGATATATGAGTGGCTGTCATCTACTTAAAATCTTTAAGAAGTTTTGTTCATGTTTCATACCTTATGGGTAATTGAAAATGGGTTAAAAAGGTTCTGGCAAGGGTGCTGAAGTTATCAAATGAAGCTCTAGGCAATTCAATGTACCATTTTGTTGTCAGACCAGTTAACGTTCTCTAAAAAAGGTGAAGCCTAATCCAATCATCATTGAGAGTGTTGGATGAACACCATAGATGAAAGGTCATCACATGATTCGATGGGTCTTCACCCGGATTTCCATTAAATTTAGGAATATCTGATGGAAGTTTGTGAGGAATCGCTAGCCACCAAGGGGCATAAGCAATTGGATTGTTTGTTAGCCAATTTAGATCCGGTAACTTTAAAGTCACCACGAAGGGCAACTGTTGATTCAGGTTCGGCGAAGCATACCCAGGATAGGATGGTGTCGATGAGCAATGGGTCTTTGAATACCAGCATAATGCATTTGATGCTGATAAATTTGGTAAGGTTGATGAGCATAACCATTATGAAATGATTGATGTTAACCGTTTTTAATATATGGATGCCCATTACTCGCAAAGATTTGTTGCTTAGATCCTTGGTAAACTTGTTGGAATTGTGGTTGTTGATATTACATGAGCCATGGTTGTGAAACCATTTGCTGTTGTCCAATACTGGCTATTTGAACAAGATGAGGGGTAATACTAACCGTTTGAACTTGGGTCGCTCCGGTTAGGGAGCCACTAATCGGTGATTGCGGCTGTGTCATGGAGACAGGAGGCCGTTGTATTAAAACTTGAGAAACTTGAGGTTGGCATACAATAGGTAATGCTTGTACTTGCGTCACTGTCACAATGGCCGGTGTAGTGGGGATATTCGACATAGGTAGGCTTTGTTGCATTGAGTATACAACTCTTGGTTGTTGAGGTAGTATTGGCACCCAACCGCTGGATGTAATTCCAGCATGACCCAAATTCTGTTGTGAACTCCCATATGGTTTTTCTCCCTGAGGAAAAAACGAAAGGGTATACTGCCCTCCATATGGTGGCAATCCAATGCTTAAAGGGATGATTGGCCTTTGGGGACAGGACTGCCCAAATTGATACTGTCGTGAAGGATCAATTTGTTGAGACTCAACATAAGAGATTCCAGATATTATTTCGGACGAACAAACAGAAACAGACTATACTGTCGAAACAGTCCCTAGATGGATTCCATCTAGTGGTTGAGAGCTAGTTGGGATAGATGGTATACCGGCGAACATCGTTGGATAGCAACAAGAGGTTCTGTTGCTGTTGCGTAAGATGACACAGTCCTAGATGTCGACGGTTGTTCAGACATATCTAGTCTATCAAAGAGATTTCCTAGTGATTCTACATGAACTTGTGATGAAGGGAGACTAACTTTTGATGAAGAAGGATATAGGGTGATCCCAGCTCCAAAATAAAATGGAGTACTGGATGAAACATCCTCCACAATCTCTTCTACAACAATCAAACCAAGTGGGAGAGGTAGATCGTCAAGTCTGTAAAATATTTCTGGTGCCAAAGAAGGTATAGACTCTGCAACGATAGTTGTTGGAGGGATAACACCTTCCGAATCAACTGTAGATGTAGTCAGTTCAGGAATAGAGGCATTTACCATTACACTAGGATTAGTTCTAATGTCCTCTTGTAGCTGCGGAACTTCTTCTGTAAAGGCAGGGGTACTAGAGATGATTGGAGTAACTAGAGTCCCTGAGGATGTTGGAACAGAAGTTTCAAGCAAACCAAGGGACTTTTATCTAGGTCAACAAGTTCGCTTTGTTCGGAATAATTTCGTTTCCAGAGTCAAAGATGGTTGGCTCATTAATCTCCACGAACGACAGGGTTTTGATTGACTTTCTTCCACAACATTGGATTACTTGGTCAACTCAAAATATAAGGGAAAATGATTTCGAATTAAATGAATTTTAGACACTTTGACACAACTTTATTTTTCAATTTTTAAGAGTCGAGAAAAGCAAAAGATGAATCTAGTCACCTTGGATTTTTAATGAGCCTAAAGTGACAAGTGGTCAGATGGACCTTTTCCTTTAAGGAGTCTGAAAAGGAATGAAAGAGACTACTCTAGAAATCTAGACAGAGGGATTATCAAAACAATCGCAAAACTGTAGAATACATATTACAGTATGGCAGTTAATCTTCATGAATGCTGTGTTCAGTGCATTGTGATCGATAGGGTGACAAACATGACTTCCTAAGGATAAAGGATATAGCCTATTGCGGTCTCCCAATATATACTCGACGGTACGTGGGAGCACAAGTCTGTACTGGCACTTGTTGTCTCAAAGAGGAGGAATCACCCAACCAACAATGAAAGCGATAGTTACCAGGCTTTAAGATGCCAGAATACGTCTCTAGCCTAAACTTCTAAATGTTGTGTGTTACGTTCCAAAGCATTTTTATGTTCATTGAATTTATTTTACAGTTGATCTTTCTTAAGAAGTTTGCCTTTCAGGTTCACCGCATGATGTAGATATACAATTCCTAAAATGCAATCTAATATGATAAACAATTGTTTAATCTTCTTTTTGCAATGAAAATCCTAGCTACTAAGGAAAGAGAAATGAGATTCTTTCAACATAGAGCAGAGAGAATACACTAGATGCACTGTCCTAAATCAAAATCAACAAACAGTCTAAATGCAAATGAAAATGCACATGCATGTATTTGTTTTTGCTTTCTTAATGTGTGACTGACAAAAAGAATGCTAAGTACAAATCTGAATCATTTCAAGTGACAGTAGTAACGATTTTCTTTTCAAAAAATGAAAGGAAGATAATGACGACACTTTGCAATTTTGAACTGAAAACTGCTTTCGACACTTGAAAAACTATCAATTCAAATCAAATACAAGAGTAACAGTGTAATTGATCATCAAGAATAATAGGATTCTTTTCTTTGACTGAAAATGACACTTGCGACACTTCCAAATCAAAAGACAACAGTTTCATTACGCTACTTCTTTGTAAAGGAGAACTGTAAATGGCGAACAATACATAAAAAACATTTACAGTTCCTTGTACTATGGAGGCTGAATCATGCAAACAAAGGGAGTTTCCATAGAGGTATACTAATCACAGACAACAAAACTCCTAAATAAATCTGAAGAGAGTGAACAAAAAAAAAAAATTTGGAAGCAAAAGAGGTCTTATCTGATCATCGCACCTGTAACACAGGGAAAGTGCGATGCATCTCACCTACTGCACACGAGAGGTGCGATACATATAGATTCCCAAGAAGAGAAGGTGTAATGGTCTAGGGACGAGACTTCAACTTGATTATGGGTCACAGTTTGCAGCTTAGTTCAAGGATTTAAACCGAGCAAATGATAATCAGTAAATGCAAATCACAGGGGCTGATCTAATGAGGCTACTTGAGCCACCACCAGGGAAAATAGGATGTTTGCAAATCGATTGTTCAGTTTATAAACAGAACCCAGAGATAGACTGAAGCAACGTTGATCTACATTGCACTTGCATAGAAAATGTAGTTCGAAGGTTAGCTGGCTTGACTTCAGGCTCCGTCTGTAAGTTTATAAAGCAAGCAAATATTGACAGGCAAACAAGCTACTCGATCCCCAGTGGAGTCACCATTTTCTTATCAGGAAATATAGTGTCTATGCAGAACTGTTAGTCCCACTAAGACGGGTAGCTATCTTAGAAACAAACAAATTAAAGTTACTTTCACTTTCCTTTACAAGAAGTAGATAGGAGAGGAGCAAAGAATACCAACCTCGATCTTTCGCTTGGTTTTCTACTTGTTCCTTCTCCCCCTTTGACAGATCTTTGCTGCTCCTCCCTTGATCACTCCACTTAAAAGAGTACCTGTAAAGTCAAAGCAGCATACTACCTTCAAAGTGCAGAGATCTACAATCATAAACAATATAGGACCAGATATATATTGACCACGTACATGCATATATTAGCAAACATACAAGAATGTGGAGGAAAACTTGAATAACTTTATTGATAACGGATTAGAAGAGAGGATTACAACCCATTGATCTGAGCAAATGTCATCCTCCCAGCATGAAAGCCCTTCTTCACCTCATGAAAAGCTTAGATCACCCAACACTATGATATTCCCCCAAGAAACCAACAACACTTCCTTACAAGATACAAGATTCCAGCCTCTGGATCTCTGGGATGAGGGATCCATATATAGATGATTGTAAGAGGGTGAGTTAGCTTCTGGGATTTTTCTTAGTGTCCTCTCTCTGATATTTATTGATTCCACTTGGAGATTGATGATCTCTTACTCATCCCTGGGCGAATTTAAAGAGGTAAGTGTCACAAGAGAAGTTTCTGGAAGATTCCATGATCATCCACCTTTCAAACTGTCTCTGCCATTTGTCTACTCTCACCCATCGCACCCTACAGAAGGGGTTTGTAGTATGCATCACACGTTTTACACTGAGAAGGTGAGATGCATCGCACCCTCTACACTAAGCATTCTGTATGGTCCAGTTTTGACCAGTTCTGAGCAGTTTTCTGTGGAGAACTTCTAGGAGATGATGTAATCAGTTGACCTTGTTCCTCTAGGGCATGAAACAACACTTTTAGGGACTCAGAAGCCCTTGGTTTATGGACATATGTGATTGGGGTTGTAGTGCCTTAATATGTCTATAACAGGCACATTCACTCATGGATTAAGATACACTGCCGGAAATGTGAGGTTGCATGGTTATTCTGATATTGATTGGGCTGGCAGTGTGGTGGATCATAAGAGCACTTCTAGATGTTGTCTCTCTTTGGGTTCATCTTCAATATCCTAGATGAGAAGGAAGCAAAAATCAATTGCCTTGAGCATGACTGAGGTTGAATACATAGTTGCTAGTGTGGCCTCCTGTGAAGCTGTCTGGTTGGGGAAGCTCTACAATGAGTTGTTTGGACATGTATTGGATACTACTGTGATCTTCTGAGACAACTAGAGTTATATCTGATTATTAGAGAATCCCATGCTTCATGATTGCTCCAAGCATATAGATATCAAGTACCACTTTATCTGGGATATGGTACAACAAGGAGAAATAAGGCTCCATCACATTGAGACAGATGAGCATGTCGTCGATATTTTTACAAAGCCCCTAGGGGACGTCAAATTATTGGCCTTCTAGGAATGACTTGGAGTCATGGAGAGACCCTCTTATGAGGGCCTTGAATGAGATGGTCATTGAGCTCTAGGAGCTCCGAGGGCATTGGGGTACTTCTTGGAGTAGTGAGCAACCATAGGGTGAGTTGCTCAACATTCCTCTAGTGGTTTGTTGTGTACAAGGTGAGTGGTTCATCCTTCCCTTGTGCTACCCCTTGGAAACATGTGAGTAGGACAAGTGGTTCATCCTTCTCTAGCCAAGACATTCTACCCATGTAGTCTGGGACTCATGGGAAGTACCTCTCATCTGGAAAAAGAGTAGGCAAAAAAGGATGGGGACCATAGTAATACCTATGGATGCATCGTGTACTATTGTACTCCCTATGATAGGATGTCTGATATTGATTTGGGATCAATGGGAACTGACATTAGGTCAGTAAGAGTGGTATGAGACACTCTTGTTTGATTGGGAATAATTTCACGTTAATAGATAATGGTATGATACATTGTCGATCACCTCTTCTTCTTCGTAGTTCAATAGAGTAGAGGAGTGCATGGATGGAAGAGATGGTACATATTGGCAGATGGATTAGTAGGTGGAGTTTTCCCTAGTTGACAGGGAGTGTTAAAATTAGCAACTAGGGCCAAACTCCACATGGGTCATCCATTTTATGACAACTGATATTTTTATTAGATTCCTCTCTCGGAGAGGTGTAGGATTGATCTAAAGATTGTCCAATTTACATGTACAAATGAAGATATGAATTTATTTTGACTATGCACAAATTGTCAAGGTCGGCCAACAAACTAATGTAGGTTCAGAAGCCTAACATTCACGTCTATTGATCCTCAAAATTTGCATATAAATAGAAGATGCCTTTGCCTCATTTGGACACCAATAAACCTCACACATCTATTTCTCCTCACATGATTGGGTACGTATGTCTGGGCAGCCTCTCCACACATTTGAAGAAGAATATAGTCCTTTTTTATTTTGGACATTTCCCAAAGTTGACCTATTTGACTACGTTTTTGTGAGGATAAATTTCTGTTTGGGCAGGCCAGATTTTTGGGCATAGAAATCGAGGCATTCCTTTCTGTTTGACCAATGTTGACTGTAAAGAATTGACCATAGGTTTCACTTTTGCATTGACCAAGTTTTGACTGTGACTTTTAGTACTATTTTGTGCCAATTAGACTTTCTTTTGAGGGTCGAAATGACTGGGTTTGACCGAGTTGAATTTAGGAAGAAATCTGCCCTACTGACCAACATTGACTTTTCTGGTTAATGCTCTTTTGCTGCAGTTATAAATTATCAGAATTTGTAAATTATACTATTCCTCTCTATTGAAGTATTGAAGAGAGAAGGAAGATTTGATCAAGGGTTTCCCCACATTAGGGTTTGTCCCTGGCTGGTGCTATATCTTGTGTCCTCTTGTGTTGGCTTGTCTTCTACTATTATTATTTATATTCTATCTACATTTTACTATCATGTTGATGTGATTGATAATCTAGATATGATATTGGGTTAATAAAGAAATTGATGTAAAATTTCTCTAAGCATATAACATACCATGGTTATCCTAAAAGTAACATGTTACATCTAGATAGAAATATGTTAGTGGTTTCTGACATCTACGCTCCAAATGATGCTTTGGAATGTGAAATTTTTTTCCATTGAATAATTGAAAAATTATTTGAGGTGAACTGGTTGATTTGTGAGGACTTCAACATGCTTAAGCCGAAATGACAAGAATACCTTCTTTCTTCCTCACCATTACGACCTTGAATATTGGGAGGTTTAGTTTAGTTTGTGGTCCACCCTAGGCATTGGACACTAGATAAACCAATGCTCCCCATGTGTTTCGTGAAATGTGCTTAACTACCTCTCATGGATCCACTAACTCTGGTGATGTGTTCGTTTACTAACACTTGCGGGTTTTGGTGTAAAGACAATCATGATTCCAACAAGTGGAATTAGAGCCAAAGGTCTTGAGTTCAAATCACACTGGGCTCGTGCTGGGGGGGGAGATTGTTGGACATTGGATACACTATCTCTCCTCATGTGTTTTAGGACATGTTCTTAACCACCTCTCATAGATCCATTGAGTTTGGCATTGCATCCATTTACTAGCACCAATGGGTTTTGGTGTAAAAGAAATTGTGATTCCAACATTAGGTATATATAACTGCAATGTCTATGGAAGGAGTGATCTTAATTTTAGAAAGAGGGCATTAAAGAAACTCGATTAGGGCCATGCTATAGAATCAAAATGTATTCGCAATTGAATGTCAAGGCTTCATGCTTATTCAACTATTGACCAAAGCTACTTTCACTAACTACTGACCTTTTTTGGAATCTCCTAGGTGGGTTGGAAGTCATGCATCTCGCAATCAAACTATCTTCTTAATGTCTCTCCTTGAGTGATTTTCTAGAGGAATCACCAAGCTTTGAAGATATTTCTCCAAGTGAAGTATAGATCAGGGGTCCATTTTTTTTCTAATAAAAGGAAAGTGCTAAAACCACCTAAAAAATAGACATCAGAAGAAAATCAAAACAATATGAGATGAAAATATCCTATTCAAAGTGGATTATTTTCTTCTCTATGATCATAATAAAATTGAAGTAGAATGATGAGCTGAATAAAATCCAGACACCTTGAGAAGGTGAAGTGCATTGTGTAGAAATTTTAAATTAAAAGTAGCTATAAGTGAAGGAGATAGAGTGTGTGAAGGAAGCAAAGTATTTTGAGGGAAGAAGGAATAATCCAATAGCTTAAGGATGGTGTTGAGTATCCAATTAAGGGATAATAGAGTTTTCAAAACAAAATCCAAGTCCACACTCTGATGCCTATTAGAAGTGAACTAAAAAGGTAGACTCATTTAACACATGAGGTTACAATGTGTAAGAGAGAAATAGTGTACATGTGGAAGAACATTTAGAGAGAAACAATTATGTAATACATGTCCACTTAGCAGAGATAGTGAGAAGTCTCAAAGAGAATGAGATAAACAATAATTGCATTTCTACTTTGATTTTGTATATATTTGTAGATCTTACACAATACTTGTCATATTTCTGATTTCTCTTATATATATGCTATAAAAGATGAAAGAAATCCTTAACGATTATGTACAATGAGAAAAGTGATAGCTATGTGGAAAGGGTTCAAGCATATCTCAAAGAAATGTGATAGAATCATATTCCTACAAGGCCAATAGGCCTAGTCGTATGGCCTAACCATCTCCATGCTCGCTCTCCATTGTAACCCTATCTTTCCCACACCCCCCCAAATGCAAAAAAATTTGTGAACAAGGTCAACTTCACTGAGAATCCACTTGAAGGCTGCAACATCTAGTGTAGCTCACTAAATCCATCATTGTGTACAAAAGATACTAGCACATCACATCATGATGACATTATGACAATCTTAACAATATTAGTGGACAACACAAAAGAGGTTTGAGGGGTTTAGAAAGGAAATGCTATCCTTGACTATCGTTCCTTCACTTGTCATGATTATTGAAACTCCTAAAAAGATGGAAATTTCCTTCGCAATCAAATAGACCCTCCTCACCCCAAAAAATTCTAGCTAGTTACACCTCTTGTTCAACCCACTCCATTATTAAAAAACTACTATTTTGAAGAAGCTTGAACAAACAAATAACACAAAAAAAATACAGGAAAAAAAAGAAAAATATTCCAAACAATGTTGTATTTGAAAAACAAACGTTTGTTTCATCTAAAAATTTCCCTTCATCCATGTAAAAAAATCCACAGTGCATTAGAGCACAAGCATTCTGGGGTACAAGTGCAATAAATTCAGCAAAGAATTCGAATTCCTTCAGAAAGAGACCTTGCATTTGGGGACATTTGCATTGAGATTGGTAGGCTCTCTTTTAAGAATAATTCCATAGAGACAAAGTGCATTCGAAAACTTATTCGTCGATCACATTATATTTTCATACAACAACGCATCCTTTCCTGGAAACCTTCTAAGTGATGAGGATGAAGGGGACAAGACATGAAGAGGAGTAGAAGTAGAAGTAGAAGTCAGGCTAGTATTAGAAGGATTGCTCATTGAATTATGGCTCATCAAATGATGACTCACTGCTCCATTGGCATTCTAAGGAAATGGCTTGCTCAAGTGGTCATTGTCGCCTACAACATCTCCCTACATGCTTCCAACATTCAATATTTGAGACTAAAGAGATTGAGTGACATGAGGTTATTTCCATGCCATAACTAGATCCATTCTACTCTTCAATGCCCCCAGTTTTCCATGTTGCTCGACTTCACAACCTTGCTCAATCAAAATAAAAATAAAAATTCCAATGGTTGCAAAGTTATTTCATCAAGCTAAGTTTGATGATAGACCATATTCCATTTGGGTAGGCTGATGTTATAACTGGATGCAACAAGTGGAACTGATTATTTGTTGTATGATTGTAATTGGGCCCAGCTGGCTCATGGCCCCATTTATGAAAAACTACCTACGAATTTTATTCTTCAACTTGATCAATTTGACATGGAATTAAATCACTTTGAAAAATGGTAAACGCCATGACTCATATGCCCTAATCTCTGCCCTTTTTCCCACTTTCTTCATTGCTCCCTCCTCCCTTGTCATCCCCTCTGTGTTCTGTGCTATTGGCTTGGATGCTAGTTCAATGACTTGAACCAGAATAAATCCTATAGAGCTAAGAGTGCATAAAGCTATGGAAGCATCACCTGCAGAGGCATAGACAGTAAATCATATAGTAACCCTATTGAAAGCCATTAAACCAACCTTTGGGATGATAATATTTAGATAATGGTAGCACAAGACAAATTCTGATGGCTACTCGTTCTCCTAGGAAAAACAACAAAACTCTTAAATTCCCACCAAATGCGTTGAGGGAAATATAAAAGGATTTTGAAATGTTAAAGCTCCCTCCCACCAAATAAATAAATGCATGGAGCAAAATATAAAAGAAAAAATAAATAAAAGTTAGTGATCACTAAAAATAGGTGAAAATAAGGCTTGATAAAATGCATGATAACAAAAAGGGTTTTGTTACCTCTTCACTAACACCAAATGTTAATATCCAAAAAGATCACTTATGTTCAAGATGTTAACAGCAAAAAAGATCAAGATGTTAATAGCAAAAAAGGACCACTTCCTATTTTCAACTCTTTATTACATATTGATATACATCTCTTCTCATTTTATATCTATGTATACTCATATATTTAATTTGACAAACTAAATTATGGCAAAAATGTGGTTGTCGTGATAACTATGGAGAAAATATATCTATATATACACACACACACACACACACACACATAACAAGGATATTGACCATGTTAATATATTTTAATCTTTTTATTAAAATTATGGGAAACTGCTATGTTGGTTTAGTAGTGTTTTGCTTCATTTTTTAACATTTGAATATATGACCTTTTAAAGTTAGTAGAATGTTGAAGCTCAAATACAACGATAGGCTATCAAAATAATAATTGAAAAATAAATCACAATGTTGTCTATCCAATAGAACAAATGCATATATTTTAATCCAATTTTGTTGGGAAAAATAAAATTTAAGGCTTTGATTAATCTAACATTATTCATGTTTTTCGAAGGATTCAAATCCAATTAAAGATCCTTAAACACTTTTAATCATGGTAGGGCGATGAGAAAAGCTATGATCCATATGTAATAATAATCCATGACTGAATTCCATCCTAAATCGTGGCTATAAATTGTTACAGTTTGCTTGTTATTTAACATATGCCATAAATGGCTAGAGTTCAATCTTTGATAGATATCAAGTAATCAATCATTATTTTCAATCATCCCTTTGGTTTGATCTCTAATAAGGTAAGAATAATAATATACATTAATCCATTATAAAAGCCCACTTTAACATTGAGGGGAGAGGTTTGTCATGTTATGGTTTGGTAGCAAGTTGAAAACATATTATTTTAATTGCCCAAGTTTAAGTCACAAATTAAAAAATTGTCTCTTATGCCAACATATTCAACAGTAGGTGGAAGTCTTAAAATAAATTAGCAATGCATGGATATGATGAAATTTTTTATTGTGGCTTAGTTGCAATGACCATTTTAGTGAAGAGAAAACATGGGAATGGGGGAGAAAATTGAACCTTGTACCTCTCACTTGCAAGATAAATGACTTTGGAAGCACCCAATTAATATGGGAAGGGGATATTTGTTGAGTTGTAGTCTACATATAAGTTGGAGTGTTTACCTTAATGATGATTTGGGTAAAATTCTCAATCCCAAAGTGCATGCTCTTGTTTGCTTGTGTTAAAGGTTGGGTGGAAGTCTTAGCTAGAAGAAATTGATGGGCCATGGATGTGGCCATAATATTTCTAACACCAAATAATTATGGCCTTAGTTGTAGTAATCATTTCAATGTCTAAAGAACATGGGGGGGGGGGGGGAGGAGGGGATGAACCTTACACATCTCACATGCAAGAATAATGACATTACCAAATGATTGTATCATAATCCTCTCCAATTTTGGTGGAACTTAAGGATAACATGTGTAGACTTTAATTAAAATTTCTATTTGCAATCAATGTTATGTGCGCCTCACACACTGGTACCCATGGCTACCTTAAGGTATTAAATTATGTCATTTGGCATATGTTGAGGAGACCATGGGTCAGCTTTCATCCATATATATGTAGGAAAGGGTTGTATTATGTGTGCATTGCACATTCAACCACTACCTCTAAATGTTTGTGTTGTTTCCTATGCTCATAGTGTACATTCAAACTAGATAAACAACTTCATATCCGAGTTAAAAACTAGTATCCTAAGTTCAATGGATATGAACTTGATAATAAAAAATGTAGTTACATATGAAAAGTTACGTCCTCAACTAAAGAAATATTTTATATACTAATTAACCAACACTTCTCCTTGCATGTATTCTTCATAATGTATTTGATCCAACTATATTCCCACTCCCATTTTGGATAGCTAGTCATCATTTGAATTTAATTCCCTATGAATGTGATCAAAGGATATAACCCTGGAGATTCTAATAAGCTCCATACGTCTAATCATCCACTGATCCAATAAAGAAGTGTTTAAGGAAGTATAACCTATCAACCAATCTATAATAGCCTTTGAATCGCCTGTCACTTGTAAGTTTAGATTGCTAAAGTAACACAATTAAAATGACTAACATAAATGAATAATTTGTATTATTGCAGTATTTGTTAGGTGGTTGTGTTTTTGTTCCTAAACTAAATTAGTCATTTATTTTAGTCATTTTTAGTTATAATGCTTATAAGCTAGTCATATATTTTTATTTGAGACTAAATTAGCCATTTATGTTAGTTGTTTTTAGTTGGGTCACATGATATTGCTCATTTTTGGTAGTATTTCACTTTAAAAAGTTGTGGTGACTAACGTTTTTAGTCACATAGTCATTAATTTCTCATTTTTTACTAGTGATAAGAGACATCATCTGGATAAGCAATCCTTGTACAAACCAATGAACATAAGATCCACAGTGATATCTCAATCCCTTGCAAGACAAACTCCCGCATAAAAAAACAAAGAAAACCCTATCCAATTTATCACAATAGTCCATTTGAACTCACAGACCAGCCCTACAATCCTAGATGCCCATGCCCCCTTGAGGATGTTCCTCAGCCTCTTTGGACTCGCCCATCTCCTCGTCTCCTTCAACATCCGGTGGGGGAGAAGGCATGTCCCCATCGAATGTGTTGATGTCTACAAAATATATAGGATAAAAATAATTAGACAATTTCATTAAACAATTTAAAGAATGTGTTAGATTTTTCTCTATTCTAATTAATCAAAACAAGAAAATGAAACTAGATTAATTTAAACAAAGCACCAATTTTACCTTTATCATCTTGAGGCTCATCCACTATGAAGAGGTTGTTGTGACATCTCTCCAATCAGTCCTCACATACGGAAAGGCCAATGCGACAAATGCATGGTCATCCTCATTGGCCAGTAGTGCCACTGTCTTGGGAGAAATCCTGTCCAGATACTCTCACAAGCCCCTCTTGGGCATGATATAACCCCACATGTGCATCTAGACCCCAGTGATCCTCATAGGAGGCCAATGGCCAAATGTAGGCCTTTTCTCTGGAAACCTTTCAAAAAATAAAAAATAAAGATTGGAAGTGAAAGGGATGGTCTCCCTCCCATGTCTCAATGGACGACATCTATCAAAAGCCATCCAAAACTGCCTAAAAAAATGGCATACCATCTAATGCAAGATGGCACCTTAATCATAGAATCAACATAATAGAAAAGATGGGAACTAATGCAGTTCCCATCACTACTAGAGTGTGAAAACACACTGGATAATAACGAGAGACACCTAACCTCCTCAATAACAAAAGAAGAAATTTATAGTTTTCCAGAATGTACTTGAAAATATGATGGATTGACCACACGAGGTCCGACATATCTCAGATTTTATATAAGTTGGCTCTTACTTGCAACCCCATGGTTGACATTAGGGAACTAGGGAAAATCCTCCCCTCTCCTAGATAGGCCAGTTAGAAAGTATATGTCATCCTCAATGGGCCTATACCATGCTGATCCAAAATGGATCTAGTAATATACTTCTAAGTCTAAAAATATTCCTCACAGAGCAAAAAGAAAGTTAAAGGATGCTCTTGGGAACAGTCTCATTGCGTATATTTTTTCAATCTAAGTCTACTGCAATTTGAATGGACTAGAATGGACTCTGGACGAAGGAGTTGTTGCAAAAGGAAGATTGCCCATTATCCTTAGAAAAGGAGACAATTTCTTATAGAAATGGACTTAAGGGCTCATAAATAAATCGCATCAAAAAAAGCCAAAGGAGGACATAAAGCAAGAGCATAAGGACTCCTCGATTGTGATCTCTGATATATCGCATCGGAGGAAAGCCTTCATCAAAGGTCGAAACCCTAGGTAGAGCCGATTGCGATTAAAGCAATGAGCCAATCAACAATTGTGATGGGTGACTTGCAATTGTGATGATCAGTTCAGCAAATCAGCATTGATGATATATATATATTGGTCAGCACAGTCCATTAGACCCTTGGCTCATTGTGATTGTGACATGTGATGCGCCGATGTCGGCGATCGGCGATCAAAACCACAACCACATAAAGGGTCGTTGACATATGCCTATTGTGATTGTGATATACGATCAGGGCATGGACCCAATAGGATTATAAACATGACTGAATAATATTTCAAATATGGATTTATGGATTTTCTATGTATTTCCCGTGTATTGATGTTTTTGACCTCCCGCCTATGCGATTGCGATTTGCGATGACAAGACGGACCCGACAAGTTTATAGGTGCGATTGTATATATTTTGAGTTCCGGAAGGAGGGCAGTAAACATTATTTTGGGTGGGCTTTAATCGGTAAGTGGTATTGGAAGGGATTCACCCGATCCCATACACTAGCTGACATGTAGCACGCTACAGGAGAGAGAAAACCACTTTTTTCGATGGGTAATCTCTGTGTAAGTGGGCCACCCGAAATGATCGTCAACCGTTGATTATCGATCACTGATCGGACAGTGGATAATGAACGAGCTATTTTGTGAATCCGAAAGGATTATAGGGGTGATTGAATGTTATTTGAGTTCTGCCTAAAGGCTCATGATGTGTTTTTCATGAGATGTCCTATGCATTTTTGTTATGTTGCCATTTTCAAAATGTAGGCAAAAAAATGGCCGACTGTGTCATTCCCATTGGAAACAGTCAATCGCACTTGTGCCATGCTATAAGTAGGCATTTTTGTAAAAGGAATGCGTTATGAAGCACATAGAGCGATAGGGCCAGACGTAGAGCCATAGAGAGAGAGGGTCAGACGCAGTGCCACAAAGGAATGATTCCTCATGATTGCACACAGAGGAATGGATGGAAGCTGCATAGTCAGAGGATTCTTCAAAGGCCAGTGAGCCAAGAAAAGAAGGGGGCATCCCTTTAGAAGTTTCCCCTTGTGAGAGCAAGTTTCCCTTCAGGGAGCTCACAGCAAGAGCCAAGAGCTGAGATCCAGAGCTAAGAGTTGAGAGCCAAAGCTGAGAGCTAAGAGCTGAGAGCCGAGAACCAAAGATCCAAATAGCCAGGGATAAGGATGGCAATCTAAGCCCATTGGTTCAGTTGTAAACCATTGGATTTGAGCCAAAGACTTATAAAAGAATTCAGACCATAATCCTAAAGAGCCTAATCGAGTTGATTAGAGCTCAATGAGACGTAGCCTAAGATATCAGGGTGAACTCCATATTACATTGTTGTCTCTTGTGTTTTCTTATTTGCTGCATTATTTACTGTTACATGTGTTTATATATTAGCATAAGCAAAGAACACAAAGCACATCAACAGTATAAAAACAAACAAAAGTAGACACCTCTTTCAAGCACTTTTAATTCCACAATTATGAATCATAAGCATAGATCTTGGAAATTGTTTAAGCTTTGGAGTGGGAGAGGTTCTTGTAAGATGACAAGAAGCCTTTAGGTCCCCATTTTAGATTAGGTGGTATCAGAGCCAAAGGTTGATAAATCCCACCTTCAAAGAAGGTGATATGAGAGCTAGTTATGTCAAAGTAAGTTATACCAAAGCAGGTTCCATCATGAAGCAAGTTGTATCGTGATGTAAGTGGTATCAAATCAGAATACTTGATTGAAAGAGCAATCTATATGCTTGTTTGACTTGAAAGGTGTTTAAACAGTAGCAAGGATTTTTCTGTTTGATTTTTTGTAAACTAATTGTTGTTTAAGTTTGCAGAGGTGAAGGGAAAGCCATTGATAGCTAAGTCCAGGAGAGGAGAAGAAGGAAGAAGGGCTGAAGAAATTATTTTTATCCCAAAGGACCTCAAGACAATCCTTGAAGCACAAAAGGTTTGTTTCAAAGGGCGGCTTGAATAAGAGCTTGACTCTGGAGTCATCTAATTCAGAAATTTGTCAATAGATTCTAAATCTTGTTGGAGTTCTATATAGAATCCTATTGAAGTTCTATTCTGAATTGTATTGAAGCTCTCTATTGCATTTTTTTGAAGTTCTTTTGTTCATTTTGATAATGACAACCTCTACAGATGGGTCCTCAAAATCCTCTTTCATCATAAGATCTTTTTATGAAGACATGAAGCAAGACTTGTTCATCATGATGGATATGGTGAGAGAAATAGGTGTTGGGCTTCAAGAGTAGTTGAATTCCATGAACGAAGAGTAGCAATTTCTTTCTAACAAATTGCAAGAAGTGGAAGGCCAACTTCATATTGCAAATATGAACCTGGAAAGGGTGCATAAATTGGAGACACAACTCTTTGTTGCCAAAGAAGCCTTAGTCAAGTATCAACTTGAAGAAGAGATAAATAATTCCAATTTGTCATCAAATTCCTCTAAGAATTTTTGTATTGGTTCTTTTGAAAAACATACTAAAAACATAGGTTGCAAGTTAATGTCCAATATGGGCTATGAAGGAAAAGGCTTGGGCAAACATGCATAGGGTATTGTGGAGCCAATAATGGTTGAGGAAAGGCCTGAGTATTTGGGTCTTGGCTATGGACAAGATTATGGATAAAGTCCAAAAGCTACAATGAACATAATTGAAACAATTCCAAGAAGGAGTTTCATTTTAGGTCTTCTACCTCAAAAGTGTAAAGATTGTATTCATGGGGATTGCAATAGCTTGAAACATCATTTTTAGGAAGAAGGTTTTCATAAGCATACACATGAACCAGAGAGTTGTGGAAACTCTAAAAGCCTTGAAGAGATTGATGGTGTTCCAAAGGGAGCTACTTCTTCATTCAGTTCACCTCCTCATGAAGGTAATAAAGGTGAAAAATAAAGGTAAAAATCTCATTCTAATCATATTCCTTTTGATTATGTTAGGCATGATAAATTTCCATATAAGCGTCGGAAAATAATTGTATGTTCCTTTTGTGGTTTAGTTAACCATAATGTTTCTAGATGTTGGAAGAGAATGGCCACATACAAGAAACTTTTGAAGGAAAGGAAGCAGGAAGCCAAAGGTCCATTGGACAAGGAAAATCATGCTATTGAGGAGATGCACATGTGTTGCACTTACTGCCATAAGCAAGGACACATTGCCAAAAAGTGTTGGAATTTGAATCCAACAATGCTTCCATGAAACTTGAAGAAGGTGGAAAGAGAAAAAGTAAAGAATGGAAAGAAAGATTCCATGATTGATGTGTTTCAGGATGATTCACATGTTGATGCTGATGTGCAGACAAAGGAAGGAACTTTGAAATGGAATAGTAAGAAATGTTTAGAATTCTTATCCCATTAATATTTGCATGTATATTGATATAATGCATCTATTTGCATTTCTTTGTTAATGGAATGCAAGTTGCAGGGTTTTACCAAGAAGGTGAATGGAAAAGTAAAGTAGGAGACTCACTTTATTGCTACAACTTTACATTCATTTCAGCTTCGAAAGTACAATGTACTTGAGCGAAAGTTGAAGGATGAAACATTATATTTCATTTTAGCTTTGAAAGTACAGTGTACTTAAGCAAAAGTTGAAGGATCAAATTTATGCATGAGAATGATGTGCATGAACACATGGATGTTGCTGATTTCCTTGTATTTGAACATGTATGTGTAATTAACTTGAAGGGGTGATTGCTTTGTTTTAAGCATGCAAGTAATGTTAATATTGACTTAGAAAAAGTTGATTTGGTCTCCAAGATGGAGATAATGATGAAGATTTTATCTTTGGAAAAAGAATCCTAAAGTTATTTTTCTACATGCCTGACTTGAAGGGTTAATTGTTTTAAAGGCATGTTTTGTTGGCTTGTGATCTAGGTCCAGTGTGATGAAGGACCCTTCCAAGACCTTTTACTTTCGTGATGTGTTAAAATTGCATTTTAAAAGAACATTCATGAATACATCTATACGTGGAAAAGAAGAAGAACATAATAATCAGCAACACATGAAAACATAAGTGTTCATAATGGAGTTCGTCCAAGAGGGACTACACCTCCGAGCCCCAATGTCAAGATGGTGTAGGCTGTTGCATTAAGTGCTGTTAATAATGGTGATGTACACAAGAGATGATGTCATGATCATACAAAGAAAAATGCCCTCACGTAGGAGTGGCTCTAAGAGATGTTCCACAACTAGAGCTCTCAATCAAAAGACTCCTATCAGTATGACACAAAAACATGCGTGATGAGTATCCCACCAACATGGCACAAAAGGGATCTTAAGGAAAAACATGCATGATGACAACAAGAGTATCCCAACAACAGACAAGAATGGATCTCAAAATATAACATGATGAGTTATGACAACAAGTACATCACATAGAAGATTCTGAATCAAATCAAGCAAGGAATCATGACAACATGTAATAAGCAAGATCCTATATCAACATCAATCAAGGATCCATGCAACATAATGCAGAAAGAAGAATTACATGAACACATCATATACCTCACAACCAAGGACCATCTAAAGAATTGGATGTCACACTATTGAAGTTGGTCAGACCATCGATCTCAAGGCACCGAGTGTATAAAGATGGCTGCTCCCACATGAATGTGGACATCTACACTGGCACTTAGAAAATTGACTAGAAGAAGAAATGGGAGAATAATAAATCTAAGTGTACGATCAGATTTGTGGCATCGAGTAGTGTTGAATCGACTGTACACAATCCGAATTCTGAGAAGTTGAGAATTCCAGGCTTAAGGAATCTTTTAGATTGCCCCAGGATTCCTCAAAGATTCTGCTCCATGGATGGACTGGAAATTTACAACTCATATGGCGAGTCTTATCTCGCCATTGCGATCCTTGGCGAAAATCATGAAAAACAAGTACAAAAGTCACTATATTTTGACATATCAAAATTTACCTCGGGAAAATTTCAAGGCTTATGGTTCTGCTCCTTGTTTTTTGCTGAAATCATGGTTCCATGTGCATTCTGGAAATGACCAAAAAATTCAAAACTCTAATGGAGAAACGGACAACACCGTTGCACTCATCGCGATGAGAGGTGTAAAAACCATATAAATTTTGTCAAAATATGACAAAGTGAAAATTTTGCCCTCTTGCAAAATTCATGGTTCCTACATTAAAATATTAATTAACTGTCTCGAAAAGTGTGCCCACCTTGTACCTCGAAATCCATGCCTACAGTCTCTCTCCTCTGTCTTGAACTGTGTGCACTGGTAGAAATCTAAGATTATATAAAATTGTTGGGGAGATTTACCAACAAATAGGCTGTTGGCCTAACGGTAAAAGATAGTAATGAAAGGCATGGGGTTTGGGGATCAAATCCTGCCCATGTGCAAACCTAGCACATTTAACCATAATTTCCCGACTTTAATAGGCATAGTTACATTTGTTTTAAGTTTTTTTGTTATATCGGGGCCACCCGCTTGGGGGCTGATTACGTGGGTGGGCGGGTTCGACCCCCACCAGTCCCTTAACACCCTTTATTGGCACATTAAAATCGGTGATCGACATTCGAAATCAGTGATCGATACTGTATCAGAAATGCGTATATTGGCGATCAGTGCTGATCAGGGCTGATTAAATCAGTGTGATTTATGGGGTTTCGCTGAATATATATATAATATATATATATAATATTATATATATATATATATGTATATATATGTATATATATGTATATATATGTATATATATATATATGTATATATATATATATATGTACATATATATTATGTACATAATATATATGTACATATATATATATATACATATATATAATATATATACATATATATATATATACATATATATATATATATACATATATATATATATACATATATATATATATACATATATATATATATATATATATATATCGGCGATATATAAAATCGGCGATTGGAAAAAAGATCGACATATTATATGATGGTTGTTCCATATATATCGACGTGATTGATGGTATCAGGGCAATGTGGTATGGTCGGGTCCACCGCCGATGGCCCATGCCCACCCCGATATACATGGAAATATATACATATATGCGGCAAAATGTATGGAGGGTTCGGCGGGGGTAATGGCTGCCGATCCTAAATATATTATTGTTGCGATTAGGCCGACGGGAGTTTATGGCCATCGGCCTTAACATAATATGCGATGGTTGTTTAAAGGGTTCAGCGAGGGTTATGGCCACTGAACTGGAAATATATATTGTCTTTTGTAGGGATAAGGAACCAATAAAAGAACGACAAGTGTCAATGCTTGATGGGCTGCCATGTGTATCCCACATGCTGTGGGCCCCTCTTTTCCCCTGTCATCTCAAACTTTGAAGAGCTCTATCTTTCGCATACGAGCTCAATTTGATGAACTATTTGCACCTCCACGATCAGGATGACGAGATATATGTTCTAGTCCTAGTTTGAAGTCATTTCGAGCACTTTTATTTTTGAGACCTCTTTGTCCTATGTGTCTCTCTTGAGCCACCTAGATAAATCCTCCCCACTGAGGAGCTTTTGGACCTCCAAAAGCATAAAAATAATAATATGTACTTTCTTTGTACCCTGTATGCATCACAAGCATCCTCAAAAGGTCTCGCTTCCATCTCCTTCACCTTTGTTCTTCAGAGCCTTAAGCGACGAGCCGACACCTACTACTTCTGCAACCTATAGTACATTGTGTTGTAAATTACATGTTTTGAATGACATGACCAACTAATGACCCAAACGTCCCACACTTGCCACAAGTTTATAACACATACTCGGTGGTCAATTTTACAATAAGATGGACATAATACCCCAGCTATGACAACAAGGCCTATCATGGTTGCTTCAAAAAGTGATGGAAAACACATCATCACTGCAACACATGATTTACAATCATAAGGCCAAACACTATTGTTTCGACAAGTGATGGAAACATAACATCAGTTTTAGAGTTTTAACATGCAACTGAAAACATGACCAGACATCATTGTTGCTGACCAAGTGATGGAAACACGTCATCACTTTTACATTTTAAAATGCAACAAATGATTTACAAAAGAATTACCATGAAATGACAGCATGTCTAGAAACCATCTTTCACTTATCAATGTGAATGGGTCACCTCCTTGAGGTGGTTTTTCTTGTTGAGCAACTGCTCTTCCTAGTTCACGCACGGACACTTTGTCTTTAAGGCACTACTCTGGATGGAGCCTCCAACAAATGGCTCTTTGATGGCCATCTCTGTCACAATTACTGCAGTAGGTTTTCTTCCTCCATATCTACTTAACCTACTGTTGCGAGGGTCTTTCACACCTCATCTTTTTGAGTGCTGCCATCCTTTTCCAACAGTTAGAAAAGGTATGGTTAGGTAAACCACAAAAGGTACATGTTTTTTGATGCCTTGATCTTCATTCATTATTAACAACATGATCATAATCAAAATGAACATTCGAAGATAAAAAATGGTTATACCTTCCATTGTTGTTCCTGATATCAGTATGGTGATGAGAGCTTGCCTCGGCTCTCTCCCTGCAATGGGCACTGTCGTGGGATGATGGGGATGTGTTACCATCATTCTCTTTCCTCGACGATTTCATCGATGTATCGGATGAATCTGACACCTTCGAGCACTCTCCTTTAGTGTATCTCGAACCTGCAAATTGATGTTCATGCACAACCTCCAAAGGTTGAATCATGCCTTGGTTGTTAACACCAAGTTCTTCTTTCTCCTCGTGCCTCATCCTTGTAAGGAGCCTCATGTTTGTCCTTGTAATTGGGATCTCCAAATCTCCAATAGACATCATACTATGAGAAGATGAAACCGAAAGGAAATCAACATCTTTTACCTCCTCTTTTGATTTGGAAAGATTTGATGAGGGTTTCTCATCATCCATCGTTGGTGGTTCGCTAACTGTCATGGTGCATTCTCCAACTTCCCTTCTAACATACCCAAGTCCTGCCTGACGAGGTAATTCCTCTACTTTGATGGGGTTGAAAATGCCTTGGCCATTAATGCCCACGCCTTTTCCTTCATACCTCATTCTATTCAATAGTTTGGAGCCAATTCCTGTGGTATGATTTTCAAACACAGCAAAATCATCATCAGGAAACATACATGAAGATGGAGAGCTGCTTTTTAACTCACATGGGTCTCGCTGTAGCTTTTCTAAGGCCTTTTGATTTGCTTGCAGCTGTCGTAGAAAACTTTATTTTTCCTCTTTCTCTTCATGTAGGTTCATCTTCAATTCATCATTTTCTATTTGAATATTATGTTCGGTTTGCTTCAGTTCTTTCATGGCTTCTTCTGTGGCTTACAACTGACGCTGCAATCACTCCTTTTCCTCTGTCTCTTTCTATAGAGTTTCATACACGATTTCCACTTTCTTGGAAATGTTGACCATGGTCTCGTACATTGATCTTTCATCCTCTGTCATTGTCCACACTGTAATTCACATCAATGCAAAGACTATTCTGATACCGCTTGATCCAGGTCCGATGTGATGAAGGACCCTTCCAAGAACTTTTACTTTTATGATGTGTTAAAATTACATTTTAAAGGAACATTAATGAATACATCTGTATGAAGAAAAGAAGAGGAACATAACAATCATCAGCGAATGAAAATATAAGTGTTGATAACGGAGTTCGTCTAGGAGGGACTACGTCTCCGGGACCCGGTGTCAAGATGGTGTACGCCACTGCATTAAGTGTTGTCAATAATGGTGATGTGCAAAAGAGATGATGTCACGATCATACAAGGAAAAATTCCCTCACGTAGGAGTGGCTCTAAGAGATGTTCCACAATTAGAACTCTCAATCAAAAAACTCTTATCAGTATGACACAAAAACATGCATGATGAGTATCCCTCCAACATGGCACAAAAGGGATCTCAATGCAAAACATGCATGACGACAACAAGACTATCCCAACAACATATAACAAGGGATCTCAGAACATAACATGATGAGTTATGACAACAAGTACATCACGTAGAAGATTCCACATCAAATCAAGCAAGGAATCATGACAACATGTAATAAACAAGATCCTCTATCAACATCAATCAAGGATCCATGCAACATAATTCAAAAGGAAGAAGTACATGAACACATCAAATACCTCACAACCAATGGGCATCTAAAAAAGTGGATGTCACACTGTTGAAGCTGCTCAGACCATCGATCTCAAGGAATCTATTGTATGAAGATGATTGTTCACACATGAATGTGGACATCTACATTGACACTTAGAAAAGTGACTAGAAGAAGAAATGAGAGAATGAAAAATTTTAGTGTACCATCAGATTTGTAGCGTTGAGTAGTGTTGAATCGACTATCCAAAATCCGAATTCTGAGAATTTAAGAATTCCAAGCTCAAGGAATCTTTTAGATTCCCCTGGGATTCCTCAAAGATTTTGCTCCATGGATGGTCTAGAAATCTGCAACTCAGATGGTGAATATGATCTCTCCATTGCGATCCCTATAGAAAACCATGAAAAACAAGTATAAACTTGACTATATTCTGACATATCAAAATTTTACGTCCTTGGGAAAATTTCAAGGCTCATGGTTATTGATATAGGTGGCTCCAGAGAGACAGACAAGACAAAGAGGGCATAAAAATAAAAGTGCTCGGAATGACTTCAAACCAAGACCATAGCATAGATCTCATCATCCTGATTGTGGAGGTGTGAATGGTTCATCAATCCAAGCTCATATGCGAAAGATATAGGTCTTCAAAGTTTGACATGACAAGGGAAAAGAGGGGCCCACAGCACGTGGGACCCACATGGTAGCCCATCAAGCATTGACACTTGTCGTTCTTTCATTGGTTCATTATCCCTACAAAAGACAATATATATTTTCGGGTTGGCGGCCATAACCCCGATCGAACCCTTAAACAACCATCGCATATTATGTTAAGGCCGATGGCTATAACCTCCTGCCAACCTAATCACAACAATAATATATTTAGGATCGGTGGCCATTACCCCCGCCGAACCCTCCATACATTGTGCCGCATACATGTATATATTTCCATGTATATTGTGGTGGGCACAGGCCACCGACAGTGGACTCCGCCCATACCCCATCACCCCAATACCATCTATCGCCCCGATATATATGGAACAACCATCATATAATATGTCAATCTTTTTTTCGATCGCAGATTTTATATATTGCTAATATATATATATCAACAAAACCTCATAAATCGTGCCAATTTAATCGGTGCCGATCAGCACTGATCACCGTTATATGTGCCTCCGATACAATTCCGATCGTCAATTTCGAATGTCGATCACCAATTTTAATGTGCCGACAGCGGGAGTTAAGGGACTGACGGGGGTCGAACCCACCCGGCCCATGTGGCCGGCCCCCAAGCGGGCGGCCCCGATATAACATAAAAAATTAAAACAAATGTAACCGTGCCTATTAATGTGGGGAAATTATGGTTAAACGTGCTAGGTTTGGGCATGGGTAGGATTTGATCCCCCGACCCCATGTCATTACTATATTTCACCATTAGGCCAATAACACATATTTCATTAAAATTGGAAATATTTTATTACAAGGACATGATTAGAATTTAGCTTTTTGGTTATTTTGAAATTCTAGATGCACTGTTTAATTCCAAATTTAATTAAATATGTGTTCAATGGCCTATTTCTTGGTAAATCTGCCCAGCAATTTTAATAAACTCATATTTCTACCAATGCACATAGTTCGAGATAGAGAAGAAAGACTGCAAGCATGAATTTCGAGGCAAAAGGCAGGAATGCTTTTCGAGGCAGTTAATTAATATTTTAATGCAGGTACCATGAATTTTGCAGGAGGGCAAAATTTTCACTTTGTTAGATTTTGACAAAATTTATATGGTTTTTACACCTCTCATCGCCACGAGTGCAACGGTGTTGTCCATTTCTTCATCAGGGTTTTGCATTTTTTGGTCATTCCCAGAATGCACGTGGAGGCATGATTTCAACAAAAAATTGGGAGTGGAACCATGAGCCTTGAAATTTTCCCAAGGAGGTAAACTTTTGATATGTCAAAATATAGTCAACTTTATACTTGTTTTAAGTGGTTTTCTGTAGGGATTGCAATGGCGAGATCAAATTTTTCATTTGAGTTGTAGATTTCTAGTCCATCCATGGAGCAGAATCTTTGAGGAATCCTGAGGGAATCTAAAAGATTCCCTGCGCACAGAATTCTCAACTTCTCAGAATTTGGATTTTGGATAGTCAATTCAGCACTACTCGATGCCACAAATCTCATGGTACATTGATATTTTTCATTCTCTCATTTATTCTTCTAGTCACATTTCTAATTGCCAGTGCAGATGTCCACATTCATGTGCAAGCAATCATCTTCATATGATTGATGCCTTGAGATCGATGGTCTGAGTCGCTTCAGCAGTTTGACATCCACTTCTTCAGATGGCCATTGGTTGTGAGGTATATGATGTTTTCATGTACTTCTTCTTCCTACATTATGTCGCATGGATCTTTGATTGATGTTGATACATGATCTTGTTTATTACATGTTGTCATGATTCCTTGCTTGATTTGATGCAGAATCTTCTATGTGATGTACTTGTTGTCATAACTCATCATGTTATGTTGTGAGATCCATTGTTTTATGTTGTTGGGATACTCTCGCTTTTGTCATGCATGTTTTGCATTGAGATACCTTTCGTGCCATGTTGGCGGGATACTCATCATGCATGTTTTTGTGTCATACATAGGAGTCTTTTGATTGAGAGTTCTAGTTGTGGAACATCACTTAGAGCCACTCCTATGTGAGGGAATTTTTCCTTGTATGATCGTAACATCATCTCTTGTGTACATCACCATCATTGACAACACTTAATGCAGTGACCTACACCATCTTGACACCAGGGCACAAAGACGTAGTCCCTCCTGGATGAACCCATTATCAACGTTTATGTTTTCATGTGATCATGATTGTTATGTTTCTCTTCTTTTCTGCATACAGATGTATTCATCAATGTTCTTTTAAAATGCAATTTTAACACATCATGAAAGTGAAAGGCCTTGGAATGGCCTTTCATCACACCGGACGTAGATCAGCTTGTTATCTAGTCAATCATTTGTATGCAGATGTAAAAACATGGAAGTGTTCACAAGATGTGAAATCTATTTCTTTTGTTGAAGCAGGAGTTTAGGCCATCCAGTTGTTGTCTGTAATCCTCTTGTTATTAATAGTTGTTGTTCACAGTATGTCAAACAGGTACAAATGAAAATTTTGTGAAGCAAATGTAACTTCACATTGGTTTGAGCCACCTTGGATCAATGATTAAGGTAGAGAAGTTCAAACTACCTTCTGTGACCTTCTCAGCAAGAGTTCTGCAGGAAGTGAAGGAGTAAGACAATTCTTCCCAGGAGGAAAAGCACACCTAGGAAGGAAAGTGTTTAAAGGCTTTGGTTTAGAGGCGCTATGCAAGGCGAGTTTATGGAGGGTAAAAGAAGAGGGTGAGGTACTCTCATTTACTCTTTAGATCAGTATATTAGCCTTTTGGAGGCCAAAATATTTTTAGTGGGAAGGCGTAATCCAAAATAGATCTAGTAATAGACTTGTAAGTCTAAACCTCTTCCTCACTTAGGAAAATGAAAGTCAAAGGATGTTCTTGGGAATAGTCTCATTGCGTAGATCTTTTCAATCTAAATCTACTACAATTTGAATGGACCATAATGGACTCTAGACGAAGGCGTTATTGCAAAATGAAGATTGCCCATTATCGTTAGAAAAGGAGGCAATTTCTTATAAAAATGGACTTAAGGGCTCTTAAAGAAATCACACGAGAAAAATCCAAAGGAGGACTTAAGTGAAGGGTGGAATGACTCCCCGATTTGTGATCTTCGATATATCGCATCGGAGGAAAGCCTTCATCAAAGGTCGGAACCCCAGGCATAGCTTATTGCAATTAAAGCGATGAGCCAATTAGCTATTGCGATGAGTGAGTTGCGATTATAATGATCAGATCAGCGGATCGACATCGGTGATATATATATATATATATATATATATATATATATATATATATATATATATATAATATATATATGGTCGGCATAGTCCATTAGACCCCCGAGCCATTACAATTGCAATACGTGATGCACCGATGTCGGCGATCAGTGATCAGAACCGCAACCATATAAAGGGCCATTGACATATGCCTGTCGCGATTGCGATATGCGATCAGGGCGCATACCCGATAAGATTATAATCATGATTGAATAATATTTGAAATCCGGATTTGCATGTTTTCTATGTATTTCCTATATATTGATGCTTTTGACCTCCCACCTGTGTGATCGCGATTTGCAATGACAAGATGGACCCGGTGGGTTTATAGGTGCGATTGTATATATTTTGAGTTCTGGAAGGAGGGAAGTAAATGGTTTTTTGGGCGGGCTTCAGGCGGTAAGTGGTATTGGAAGGACTTCACCTAATCCCATACACCAGTTAACACATAGCACACCGTAGGAGAGAGAAAACTGCTTTTACAGACGTGTAATGTCCATGCAAGTGAGCCAACCAAAATGATTGTCAGCCGTTGATTATCAATCACTGATCGGATGGTGGACGATGAACGAGCTGGTTTTTGAACTCGAAATGATTATATGGGTGATTGAATGTTATTTGAGTTCTGCCTAAAGGCTCATGATGTGTTTTTCATGAGTTGTCCTGTGTGTTTCCGTTATGTTGCCATTTTCAAAATGTAGGTAGAAAAATCACTGACTGTGTCATTCCCATTGGAAACAATCCATCGCACCTATGCCATGTTATAAGCAGGCATTTCTGTAATAGGAATGCTTTATGAAGCACGCAGAGCCAAAGGGCCAGACACAGAGCCATAGAGCCAGAGAGCCAGACGGCTAGGTGCAGTGCCACAGAGGAATGATTCCTCATGATTGCACATAGGGGAACAGATGGAAGCCGTAGAGTCAGAGGATTCTTCAAAGGTCAGGGAGCCAAGTGAAGAAGAAGAGCTCCCTTCAGAATTTTTCCCTTGAGAGAGAAAGTTTCCCTTCAGGGAGCTCACAACAAGAGCTAAGAGCCGAGAGCAAGAGTCAAGAGCCAAGATCCAAGAGCTGAGAGCTAGACAGCCAAACAACCAAGGATAAAGATGGCATTCTAAGCCCATTGGTTTAGTTGTAAACCATTGGAGTTGAGTCAAAGACTTGTAAAATAATTCAAACCATAATCCCAAAGAGCCTAATTGAGTTGATTAGAGCTCAAGGAGACGTAGCCCAAGATATCAGGGTGAACTCCATATTACATTGTTGTCTCTTGTGTTTTTTATTTGCTGCATTATTTACTATTAGATGTGTTTATATATCTGCATAAGCAAAGAACACAAAGCACATAAACTATCTAAAATCAAACATAAGCATACACCTCTTTCCAGCACCTTTAATTTCGCAGTTATCAATCATAATCATATATCTTTGAAATTGTTTAAGCTTTGGTGTGGGAGAGGTTCTTGTAAGCTGACAAGAAGCCTTTAGGCCCCCATTTCAGATCCCCAGGACCAAGTTGAAAATCCCACTCCTAAACACTCTATCAACGGATTAGATGCACCAATAATATAGAGTGCACCTTCAGGGATGTAGCAAGATCATAGTACTTGAGGAGGCATACATTCCTCATGAGCACTCGGGTCAGTGTTGTAATAGGGAGAGGGTATAAATCCCTCTCCCTCTCTCTGGCCTGCCATGTTTGGACCATATTGTATGGGTATTCCTACTGCTTATGCTCCTATTGGTTCTCCCTCTGCTGATGTCTCTGCTACGTGATTCATATATAAAACACAATAGCTTTGTACATAAAATACATTTTTTTATTGAATGAAACATGTATTTATAAATATGGGAACACAACTTTCAATTAAAAAACAAATCACTGGTGCACTTAAAACATAGTTACGCACTGGTGTCGGTTCTCTTTCAAGCATAACCACACCGCTAGTGGTCCACACCTAAGTATGATGCACCAATGTTGGCTCACAATTTTAACTTTTGCTAGTGATGCATAAAACTTGTGCACCGCTGCACATAGATAACCTTTTCCCATTGATATAGAATGTTCATGTTATCAAACCACTGAGATATGGTTATATTTTTAAATATTAAGTTTGTGGTGCATCTGGTAAATATAAATGCACCGAGTGTGATGCACTGACATACAATATGTTGCATTATTCCTGGTGATTTTTCATTTAGAAAATTCCTCGCAACAATGACAGTGCATTATGTTCATGCACATAATTGTGGTGCACCTTGCAAATTTATAGGGTGCACTGCTATTGGTGCAAGCCGAACGGATCAAACACACCATACAATGTTATTTTTTTAAACAATGGAAAATTTAGCCTAATTTACAATTCTAATCTACTAAAAAAATAAATTACAAAGAAGCATAGACATTAGCTATACATTTGGTCATCAGGGAGGCATTGTGGACACGTAATGGAGAAAAAAAGAAATTTGGATGGTTTGATAAAATTGAAAACTCAAATAGTGAGCATGATATGGAAGGATGGTGAGTAAGAGAAGCACCGACTTCAAGGCGCTTGCATGCGACAAGAGTGGCACTGGTGCTTCAAAGCTCTCTCGTACTATAGATTGTAAAAATGAAAGCTATGACCATGAGTTTTTTTAACTTAACCCTCATCGGGTACATTTATTCAAACACATCGGTGCATGATATATTTGAAAGCACCATAATTTTTAAATTAAAAAATATCACGGTGTTTTTTCTCTAGATGTCCCGAGGTGAATCTCTACAGGTACCACACCGGTGTTGTGTTTTTACTATAACACCTCCATTTTTTTAGAAATTAAAAGCCACCTAGCGGTGCTCTTTCGAAGATACCCTCGAGAATTTTGTTAAGCTTACTGCATTGCGGCTTCATTGGAAAACAGTACCTCATTTCTCTGAAATTTAAAACTATAGCAGTGCTCCTTACTCATCTGCACCGACACATTTTACTATGTAAAGGGCACCAGTGCTATCGACTATTTAGCTCTGATGCGTTATGTTATTTACTACTCTGTGTTTTTATTTTTATTTTATAAAAATAAATTTTCGATGTTGCACCATGTTATATGCAGCATTGGTGCTTGTATGGATAGTAAAGCACCGATGCCTTTGTATATTTTGGATGCACCATCCAAAAAAACATCTGTTAAAACATACGCCCACCCACCTCCACTAGAAACATATTTTTCAGCTATTTTTATATGGGCTTCCATAAAAACAACTTGCTAAAAGGTATTTTCCTTATAGTGTATTATTGAGATAAGTGCAATGATAATGTCCAATTGAGGTTTTAAGCTAGATAAAATATCAAAATTTTTAGACTCAATTTCCATAATGACACTTTAGATTTTGTGTAAGCATAGTAACCACCTCCTCTTAACCTACATTCTAGTGGGGATTTGATCTAGGTGGCTCTAGAGACTATCTCAAAAATAAAAGTTTACATATGGAACCAAAACCATGACCAAATTGTAGTGCTTGTCTCCTTAATTCCAATGGTGTGAACGACACTAAAATCCGAGTTCATATGCTCCAGATATTCACAGTCAAAGTTATAGCCCAACTTGGCCAAATGATAGGCTTAACGAGGTAACAATTTGGTTGAGTCCCGATGCATGAAATCTGGCCACCAGAATGGGTGAATTTGTTGAGGGGTTAAAATGCAAAATGACCGGTATTTTGGCAAAATGGAAAAAGAACAATATGGTTTAAAAAATAAAAAATAATTTAAATAGGGGGCGAGTTGGGCTTGTTGGACCCACCCACCTCACCTATCAACATTGCAATATATAATATAGACCAAAAACGGATTGGTGTGTCACCAACCCTGCAAAACCCCAATGGTTATCATATATGTATAGAGGTGGAGCCGACGAAGATTGAACTCACTCGACTCGGTGGGCCAACTTGTCATTAAGGCGGTTCCAAGTGGCACCACATACAAAGCCAATGGAACCACCAGAGTCATCAAGCTGCAATAAGTGTCATACATATAATGTTATAACCACTGGTATAGGTTATCACACCAACTTGAAAACAATATGCCACCGCATGTGAACGTCACTATATATGTTGATCATTGCCAAGAATTACACAAACTGCCAATGCATATTATTAACGTCACTCCAGATTTAACTGCCACACCCTACTTATGATATGCATTTTTTAAAATTTGGGTGGGAGGTTTTTGAACCCAACCTTCCTCCACGTTAATCGCATGCCTTAACCATTAGGAAAATGACCCTCTATGGTAATATTCGCTCGCTTTATTTTATACAAAATTTCTCAATCATTGAAACTGGAGGCTAGCGGAGCATGGAGAGTAGGTCAGAACCAAGGGGAGCTTGAAACCTTGTGGAGCAGAGTCTTGTGTGCTTGGGGACAGTGAAACCACGAGCAGAGCTAATCTACGAAGATGCTAAAAAGATTCCCTTAGAGGTCCAGAGGTGTTAGTGACAGAATTTGTCAAGCTTATAGTCATTTTTCCATGTTTTCTCTCCAAGCGTCCAACCATGCAGTCAAAATCTCCATTTGAGGAGCAGAAATTCAGGTGTCAAGCAAAAAGGAATATTTGGAGAATCTTGTGTAATCTAAAAGATTCCCTTGGAAGCTAATTTTTTCTAGTGTCGGAATGATGCCAACATTATAGTCATTTTTCACAGAATTTTGCAAGGAGTGTAGTGGTGTTCTCAAAATATTCATCCACGCAATGAATTTTTAGGCCATCTTTACGAAAGAATCATTAGGGAATCTTCAATATACCCCAGAATTTGATGGTGTCAAAAAGGGGAAAAGTTTATAGTCGTTTAACACGATTTCATGCCACGAATTCAATTGTGATTTCTATTTTAGTATATAAGCTTTTAATTTTGTGTCCATCCATCAATGTGGAGGTATATGATGTAGTGATTCCATGCTTTTCTTTCGATTTACTGAGATGACTTTTTCTTGTTGTTTAGATCCCTTATTACTATTATGTTGAGGGATACTTGTATGCCACGCCATGTGAGAATTGATTAGCTTTTCACAAAAAATGAAGACCCATTTGAGTGGGAGTTCTTATAGGGAAAACGTCTTGTGGAGAGACATTCAACTCTTGTTGAAGGAATTTTCCCATATGAGTGAGAGTTCTTGAGAACGTCTCGTGGAGAGGCATGCCACTATGGTTGAGGGTATTAATCCTTGTAATGACAAATATTATAGCATGTACATCATCATCATTTGTAGCATTTAGTGAAGTAGTCTCCCCACTTTTGACACCAAGGCCCGGAGATGTAACCCACATTGGGTGAACTTTATTATCAATGTGTTTGTGTTCTTCGATTTTATGGTTCTCTTTATGTTTCATATTCTTTAAAAACATGCACATGTGGCTTTTCATACTCTTTTATATGAAAGTTTGCTAACATCACACAAGTAAAAGGTCTTGTTCAATCTAGTTAGCTAAGGAGATCTGGATCAAGATTAGGAGAGGGTGTGTTAGAAATGTTATGAACATTTTCTTAGTAGGGGGATTTTTTGTTTCTTTTCTCTAAACTCTATAAATAAACATCACTTAGAGAAAGAACACCTCAAATTAGTATCGAAGCTCTATGGAAACATTGAGATAATTTAACACACTAGATTTAACTATAATACAAGTAAGCTCTTTCACACCACTCAAATATTCATCCATTATTCCATATGTCTTATTTACAGAGGGTCATGGGATCAAAGCAGAAGGTGCAAACCAACTTACAAAAATATGGTAAGAAAGGAACCTTTTGGATCTACCTATAAATAATATCAGATATCAGAGGACATCAAATGAGCCAGTGCATGGTCCATGAAGTCGTGATAAAAATAGGAGAGATATGTAGCCAATAGTTACCATATGGAAACCTACCATTATTCTACAATAATTTCAGTTTTCCTCATCTGTATTTGAGGACAAAGTTATTTTTCAAGGTGGGGCATGTTTGGGTCCTACATCAATCTCCCTACTTCATTTAGATGGAGTTAGTTATTTTTTATATGTTTCCATCATATTTGATAATTCCCATTAGATAGTATTAGGTATATATTTAATGCCAAAGGTGCCATTTTGTTAAGTTCACTAGGTAGTTGGTTCTCATTAGTGATGAGACCACACGTAGTTAGGGATTTTTCTATTTAGAATTTGTTTAAAGAGATAGAAGGCTATGGAATGATGTTTAGTGTTGTATTTTGAGCTCTTCCAATGAATGGTCACTCTATACAAGAGACAAATCACCATTGTTTTCTTCTTCTGATTGCCATAGTAAAGTTGTGTCTTCTACATCTTTCATCCTATTCTCTCTTGTGCAATTGTATTATATATATACATAGTTGTGTTTAAAGCATAATGGTTAAGGAGCATTACATTCATCATTATTTATAGGAATTTCCTTCTCTTCACTCCAACTTTTAACACTCTCTAGAAAAGTGATAAATGCTAAGAGACTTTACATCTTATTTTCTATTGAAAAATCTACTTTCAAAATTAGGAGAATCATTACAAGAAGAATTGTACTTCATACATTTTTTCAGTGTTTTCCTTGAAGATGCAAATATGAAGGATCTCATCTCCCTCTCTTCAATTTGGTTGGGTGAGGATGACTCAACTCCTTTATTTTCCCAAAATTTCAAGGTTTAATAAATTTTTCTATATTTTAATCATAGCTACATTCAATTTCCACAGTTCTATCCCTAGAGCTTTGGAAAAAAATGCTTGACATTTTTCTCCCATACTCTCTTTTTGGCTAAACTAGAAAATCTTTCTACGCATGACTATTAATATGGCATTTGGAACACTTAAAAAACATCTCTCCACAATCTAATATTTTGGTGAAGTTCACTTATCATAAATTATTTTAGTTTTTTAACTAATATTGATTCAAGATCAATTTCACTCATACTTATATTACTCTTTGTTTATTTTTAAATGAGAACCTACCTCGATGTTTATGAATATGATGAACCTGTTAGCCATAGCCTTCCAAGCATAACATCCTATAGTTCAATTTCACTCATAATTATGTTACTCTTTGTTTATTTTTAAATGACAACCTACCTCAATGTTTATGAGTATGATGAACCTATAAGCATGGACTTCCAAGCATAACATTCCATAGTTCTATTAGTATTTCATGCAATTTTAAATTGCATCCTCATTGGATGTTTGAGAATGAATGCGCTCATTGAATGAAACTTGGTTTACACTACCTTGGATGTAATAATGAGGACCCAATAAGACTGATTTTTTCTCTTTTTCTCTCATCCACAGTTGAAAAAAATCAAAGGGAAACTAAACTCTAAGATATATGCGGAACATAAAGATATATCTAGAAACCCTCACCATAATTTTCCCATCTAAACTAATCAAGAACGGTTTCCTTCTTTTTCTCACATAATTCTTATGAATAGGCTGGTCTCCGTAAGAACTAAAATATCCTCTATATACACTGCCTTGCCTAGTATCAAATTAACCATTATTAACCATTTATAGAATGTAATACGAAGGATTGTACGAGAGAATTATGCCACGGTTGTGTGCCTTTTGACATGATATTTCCACCCCAATTGAATGGAATAGCCATGATAAATAATGTTTATCTAATATCTCTGTAAAACAGTTACAATTAATACCATAATACGTATTACAGGGCAAATACCAGTCCTAGAAATGTATGACACACACTAATGGGTTCACTTTGTTTTAGATAAATGGAATGCCATCTGAATTAAAAACTAATTTTATACCCAATCCCTAGCAGCATCATTTGAATTCCAAAATAACTTCACGACACTATATTCGGTAACGAGGAATAAAAAATGTAGGTGTTAATAAGATCTTTAGTTATACGTTTGAGTTGATATCGTAGGTTGACCAAGGGGATTTGGCCTCTAATTTTGTTTTTAATTGCAGGTAATTATAATATATAAAGTTTTATCATTATTCATCTTGCGAAATTTTGAACCTTGAGTGACGCTAAATTATTTAATATTCTTGTTTTATTTAGAGATGAAAATGAAAATAAGAATGAGAAAGCACATAGATATATAAATAATGCGCACGAGGTGTTGGAAAGAATGTGTAACCTTTTTTCTTTTCAGAATGACAAAAGTGATATATTCAATCATGAAATTAGTTACATATTATTCATGGCGAAGCATCCATAATTGTAATCCTATAACCAGTCCGTGTAGAAAAAATTCTGACCTAATAGTGATAGTGGATTACAGAAAGATCTTAATGTATTAGTAACAGCATGTAATCTCTTAATGTATGTCACATTTGAAATGTTATCAAAAAAGAAGTATATCAGGATTAGAAAGTTATCCTGGTAACACCTTTTGCGACAGCCGCCAGATTACCGTAAATATTACAAATGATGCGTACCATTGTGGCACACAGATCTTGTGAATCTGACCGTTGGTGGTAATGAGGGGTTTGATGTTTCCCATGTTTAAACATGGGTCACTGGAAATCATTATAAAATATTGTAGGATTCATTGCATAGGAGTGGACAATGGAGGGTATAGAAGTGTCCCCACCGGAAAATAGTTGTTGATCAGAATGAAGTAACAATTTCTTTGCCTACATGTTTGTGAAATAGCAGTTGTCAAACCTGCTGGCACTACCAAAATCCAGAGGTGAAAAGTTGTTATCGAAGTTGTTATCTCCTCCATAAGTGGGACACCTCCCCTACATCATACTCGCATATCACCCATCTATGGTAGTATTTTCATTGTAGATTTTGTTTCAGTGTAGATTATGTTTCCTATGGTGTGAGCACCTATACAATATAAAAAGTATGTTTATGTTGTTAATTATGATGATGTTCCATAGCTCAACATATAACCTCACGGAAGGTGTTTAGTATTGATAAACCCATGTGGACTGTGGGGGTGCATGTGTAGTATGTACGTACCTAAAAGTGCATCCATGTCTGGAGGAGAAAGCCCTTGATTTTGAAAAGCCTAAACAAGTTGATTCACATCGAATGCTGGAGAAGGAATATCTATATTTGTGTCGTCTACACTAGCGCGTATGGAGTCCCTCCTTCTAGTACCACTTCCCAATAAGGGCATGCGCTCTATGCAAATACATAATATATGCATGATCAGCCTTAAATGCATGTCTTTAAATATAATTATATATTGAAGAGTGTTGTATTGATGATGACGTTATATTATACCAAGACCACATAATCTCGAGCAACAATGGTGAGACTATCGACCCAGGATACAACACTAGACATGCTTTCCCTACCGTGGATTTGATGGTGTCTATGAATTCAAACCTCGCACAGAGTTGAGGTTAGGGGCCATTCTTATCGATTTGAAATGAAGAGGTATCATGCAGTAAAATGCAACCATCACACCCGTGTTCACTCAAACACTCAAATGAATTACTATGTATCTGTATCCAATCTGTATATAGAGCGGACTAAAACATAGAGCCATTGTTAAGACAATATTTGAGATATTTATGGTGTATTGTATTAAATAGGATCAAAATATTGTCTTAATAATCTTTTTTAATAATGACAATATAGAAACAACATATTGTCTTTAGGAGACAATTTAATTTTTGTCTTTGTAGAGACCTATCATCATAAATAAATTATAATAATAAAAAAATATTTAATTAAAAATAATGATTAATTCAAATTAGAGCAGATTGGAATCGAATCACCAATCTCCTACTTATAAGATAGGAGTTCTTCCAATGCTCTACAAACCTTTAAAAAATTATATGCAGAGTTATGGAAATCATTGAAATTGCATATGTAGGCATTGATTTTGAAAAAACGTTCAACAATAATATTTGTAAATATTATAATCATGCAACCCTTATTTTTTACTTAATAATAATAATTGGACAGAGTTAACTCAATGTCACAACCCTAGAACAAAAAACATACATAATGGTGAATTAGGATAAGCATCTAAAACATTGCGAGTTCATTACAAGGGCATGAATGGATTCTTCTCCCAAAAGGCAGCAACATGTTCCATTTTAAAGGTCTATGCAACAACAAAGACATAAATCTTAATTAATTTGAAGTAATATATTCATAGATCTTGAAAAGAATACCGTGAAAACCACAAATTTGCATTAATTTCCACTGTAAACCTAGAAAATATATATAACATTGATCCTCTTTAAAATCTAACATTCTTAGAAACACTACATTCACTAACCGCAAAATGAGAAGGATCGAATGCATGAGGATCCATAACTAATTCTGAATTATGATGAATAATTCTCAAAGGTACCTTGACCTTTTAGCCCTAACAAGGAAATATCCCTCTTAATAATGAATTTATAGAAATTGGTGAGAGAATGATTTTGGTGAAGATGTTACTAAACAACAATCTTATTAACATTTACAGATGTAATTTTTACCTCCAAATATTGTGTAGAAGCTTCATCAATTCATCCTTCTTTTAAATATCCACCATTTGTTTTATGAGTATTTGACCTATGAATGAAAGAAAATGGCAGAGGAAGAGTAAGAGGAAACCAACTAAACCTAGAATGTATTTGATATAATATAGTTGACCCTTATGCTATTGCAAAAATTGCAATTTCCACTACACTTGTGGGCATCACAATAATTAGGGAACCACAACTGTTCATGTTAATGATGCAATAGTAGCTAGTGGTATTGTAGTTGCATTGTTTGATGGGAAATTATGTATGGAAAGAGAAGTCATGAGAACAAATGTGGTCATGGAAAATGAGGTAGCTCCAACATATGAAAAGATGGTGTCAAAGAAGCCATAGTTTTAACAGCGTTTGCCAGAGAAAGATGCATAACTGGTGTAGCAATTCTTAGAGGGCTTGTTGATGCTAAGACTGTAGTAGGTACACCTATGCTGGGAGACAATAGATTTTGCGATGCACAAAGATGATGTGATTGCAACTAGAAGAAGAGGTGCAACCATGGGAAATGATACAAAGATCCTTCAAAGTTACCAACTGGACCCACTTCTTTTTTTTATTTCTCTCTAGCTACCTGAGGAAATCCCATGAAATAACTTACTAAAATAGATTACTAAATGTTGACAAAACAAAATGGCGCCAACCTTCTCAAATAAAAATAAAAAATAGTGCAAACCTTTAGTTCATGAGGAACAGTCCTCTTGGATTTTTTGTGACCTTATTGTAATAGTGTCTCTGCAAACAAAAGTTTTGGAAAGTTAGTAACTTTATATAAATACCATAAAACTACCAATTTGACCTTAACATCAGGCCAACAATGATAAAAAATAATATTTATTCAATTTCACCACTGTTGCGAATTATTTCCAAATAGTGGATACATCTTCCCATTGCGTTAGGAATGTAGAACAACACTTAAAGAAACCTAAAAGAATTGGAGTAGAATGGAATAAATATTGATGTGGAACAAAATCCCACAATAGGGATTTTCCTCTCTTGTAATAACTTTGTTGTAATAAATATCATCTATACATCACAAAGACACATCAACATAAGAATATAATTATTTGATTAACACAAGAATAATGAAATTTCTCCAAAGAAGACAACTTCTACTTTCTCACCCAATAAAAGAACAATGTAATTATCCTGAAGTAGGATATTTCTACTTTTTCAACCAATATCATCCCTGAAATGATGTAGATTGAGTATTACAAGGCCAATGAGTAAATTAACGTAGATTATTCATACCAACGCAAGCACAACCTAAGAATTTCAATTTGGAAGAGTTCTATAGTACAAAACTTTCATCCATGGAACAATCAGTGAGAGGAATTTATATTTACTTTTCACTCTCTAAATTTATGTAAACTAATTAAAAATTATCTGTACAATCAACCATGTTCTTCAAGAAGAACCCATGTAACTTTGGACCTCATAATTAGCTGGAAAAAAATAAGGAAACGTTCTACAATTTTTATGTCATTAGCAACAAATTTGGGGCAAACAAAAAATTAAATCCACTTGAAACATAGTCAACTACTCCCCATAAAAATTATCAAGAAGATAAGAGACTTATTCTAGAAATTTTAAGAATATTTATATACACTGAATCTCCAAAAAATGGAATCATATATTAAAATAACTAACCAAAGCATCCAATGAGAGAAATATAGTGTTATCTCACCTCAATTGGTGTCATCAATTCTAAAGGGTTTTCCCAACTTGTGTGCCTTGTATTCTTGTTAAAATAATATCTACACAAGATCAAACGATTCCAATTGACTCAAAAGTGTCATTTGAATTTCAGTATTGTAAAACATAGGATTAATAAGTACTGTAATGTAAAAATTAAATTTCTTCCTAGCACAAGCAAGTTTAGAAAGCTTCCAAAGTATTAGATACAAAAGTTATTTATTGCATAGTATAAATGATTTTAAGGCTTGTAATATTTCTATTGAAAGTATTAACTAAATAGAAATTGAAAATGTAAGCAATGGGAAACACCACAATATCACAACTACATGTATCCCTCATCTTTCTACTTATAAGATCAAAGCTACTTTGTCACTTCTAACTAGATAGTGAAATATAAAAACAAATAATACGCCTTTGAATTACCATTTCTCATACCTTCTTCGATTCATGGTTGTAAGTTCTTGCCATTCTCAAGAAATTTGTAAGTTTGGAATTACCATGTTGTACAATAGCTCCATTTAAAATATAGAAGCAATGTCAAGTCATTTCAAAAATCTACCACTCATATGACTACAAATATAGTAATTATAGCAGCTCCATGTTATCGAATTTAGGAAACCTAGTTGGTTTGGAAGATATATATAATAAGGCCCATGGAAGAAATTTAATATGCTTCAAAATATTATAGGATTTGAAGCAATACCAACACTAGATTGTTGCTCTATTTGCATCCATTCCCCTTAGGCTAAATATTTTTTTGTTTTTATATGATTTGACCGTATAAATGAATTGAATGCAATTTGATTTTTTTTTGGAGGATGTTACAATATAGGTGGTAACGTAAAATTCACATTTCAAATGCCTTTTAGCACTACCATGTTAGCCTAGAGTGTGTTGCGGTTCAGTGATTTAATGGGCAATGAGATTGAAAATGTGTCACTGCAATTCGTTGGGCTACCAATTATTTCCTAAAAGCTATACTGCTCACCTCGGAAAATTGTTCCTATACATATGACCAATTGAAAACTATAATTTACTACACAAAGTAATAATTCCTAAAATCCTAACGTACCAGGAGTGAAATGGTTATTGCTTTGTGCTTGTGAAGGTGGGTAATCAAAATAGTGATCACATTTGCTAGGAGTGACCGGAAGATATGAATACACCTCATATGTTGACAGTGTCATCATCTAGAATGGAGGCTCTGGTGTTGCTAACGAAACTGTTGTGGCAATGGCTAGCGTGCCCACATCTTCTGAACATTTGACGCTGCTTATTCCCAATGTCTGTTTGAAACTGCAACTCGAGGAAAGTAAAACATAGGTTAAAAATAAACACTACGTTGCATTATATAAATTAGAATACTTTTCTTGTTATCGCTAGTTCAACATGGATCTTAGTTTGGAGCCACTACCACTATATCTCTGAGGCCTATGACTTAATTCACTATTTTGGGATTGAACCTTGGATCTTTTAGTTTTCACAACCTCATATCACTTCAATCACATAACAAGGGGATTGAACCTTGAATTTCCTAGTTTTCATCTCACTTCAATCACACGACAAAGGGATTGATCCTTGGATCTCTTAGCTATCACCAAGTGAGTCGGCCCCAGGATATATGATGAAGATTTCGATAAAATTAAAAATAAGAATATTTCTATACATAGAGATGTGAAATTTGTATAAATATTTTTATTTATTTTTATATCCAACTCCTATCCTCCTCTCCATAAACTAGATCACAACCGAAGAGATTTATCACATGTCTCACATTACTTCGATCGCTGATTAAAGTTCCCCCTTGGACCATATAAATATAGATATTATTATAAAGAACCAATATAAATTTATTGTAATGAATCTATAAGTGTTCAGAAGGATCATAATTTTTGAATTGTAGACTTTTCCTCAATTTTTATATTCAAAACAAAATTTACATGTTAAGAGATTTAATATCTTTCAAAACTTGGTAAATTCAAAGATAAAATGAATGAACTTATATTAAGTTTAAAAATAAGAATGTGATTTTATGAGAGTCTTTGCATGGGTTTTAGAGATCCTTTTATTAGAATAAAAAATCATAATATATTACATTAAAATAAATTAAAATATGATGATTTATGTTGGTCACCGTGATATTGCATGTTTAAACTTAGTTAGGAATCACATAATGGCTTAGTACTCTTGTAAAATATTTTTTAGAATGTGATTTTATGAGAGTCTTTGCATGGGTTTTAGAGATCCTTTTATTAGAATAAAAAATCATAATATATTACATTAAAATAAATTAAAATATGATGATTTATGTTGGTCACCGTGATATTGCATGTTTAAACTTAGTTAGGAATCACATAATGGCTTAGTACTCTTGTAAAATATTTTTAATCATATTCAAAATTTAAGATATATGAAAAGTATTAAAAAAATATCATAACCAATATATAATAGAATAAAATATTCTATAATAGATACAATGAATATATAAAAATAATGAATAATAGTTAGAAAATTATAACTTTAATTTATCATATAAATTTAAATAATAATAGTCATATTGTAACCATGATATTTTAGAATTATACGTTTAAATTAGTTAATAAACATTAAATTAATATTTAGTGTGTTCTCTCTATATATGATCAATGACATGAGCATCAGATTAAAAATTTAAATATGTCAAAATAATGTCATGCTCATATGGGTATAGCTATATGTACTATGAATATTGTGATCGAATTAAAATTAAGAATATTTCTATCTATTGAGATATGAAATTTATATAAATTTAAATATTGTTATAAAAAGCTAACAAAAATTTAGGGGTCATAGGAGGGGGAGGGATTCTCTTAAATCTTGATGGATATTAGGAAGTAAAGTTTGCATGGGGGCTTGGCCAAAAAACAAATAATCTTCCTGAAATGTATGGGCTTCACCTCAACCTCTCGTTGGCCGAGGATCATGACATCTCTTCCATAGTCATATTTGGGGCCTCCCTCATCACAATTCTACACCTCCAATCAAGCTCTCTTCTAAAGAATAACCTCCTCTCCCTTATGTTTTGAATAATAAAACATATTCTAGAAAATTTCTCACATAATTCATACTTTCACATCCTCCAGAGCCAAAATAAAGAAACTGACATTCAAGAAAATATTCTTTGTCGACTAGAAGAAAGTAAATGTGATGTGAATGGATCCCTCTATTGGAAAGTTATCCTCTGAGATTTGGTAAGGTGGGTTCTAGCTCTATATCTCTTATTAGAAATAATGGATCAATTCATAATAAAATATATGGTAGGGATAATTGTAAAGGCATCTCGATGATGTCTTCAATTAAGGCCTCTGGGAGTAGTCCAACATTCAACAAGTGGCTCAAGGTTCTTGTCACATAAAATGAGGTGGTAGCTTATTCAAATGGAGGCTCGGGTTGCACCATTTACCTAATGCATGTCAAGAGGATTAGATCCATAGTCCTCTCTTTATTCACATTCGTCTTCGTACCAGGCTTGATGGTGAGAAAATGGATCAAATTCATTGATCTGGACTTATGCAGGAACACAACAAAATATAGATATACACAAACAAAAATATGCAATGGAAATAATACTTCATTTCATTAATATCAAAGAACTTAAATATGCTTACATAAAGAAATGGAAATAAAGTAGCTCGGGCGATGGTAGCTTATCTCTGAGAAGAGATGAGGCGACTACATGCCTATGAACTATGTTATAATGAGGCTCAAGGAAATTTTTGTTATTGAACAACAAGGGAAAACCCTAAACAACCAAAACCCCAACCCCAGGAGATGGAATGCCATGAGTTTGTGAGCCTTGTTGGGGTTAGTTTGGCAACGAATATCTCAAGATCATAACTTGGTCATATTATCTATGTTTGGTGTGTATTATACTTCATTGGAAATATATCTCTGAGTACTATAGGATTTGCCACATGCCCTTTCCTGTGGTTATGGGCCCTTTATGGAACTTTAAAAAATGTCGTTTAGGAGGTCAAAACTGCTCCGCAAGTTCAGGACCCAAAAGACTGCTAAAACTAGTAAATGTTGCTATAAATAAGGAAAGTTATGAAACCGAATGGAGGTTTATGTGGAAAAGACAGGTGGCCACCAATATCCATATGGATCATTTATGCATTGAGAGCTAGTCTCATCTATTGAATCATGAGATCTTCTTGTATTCCAACATGCATTCAAAGGTGCTGAGATCATGCTTATATTGTGTGATTTTGTTCGAAGGTATACACATTGGAGTCATTGTGGCCATCTCTCTATATGGTGGCCCTCTCAATCCTTCAATTCATGTGTAAATACCCTTTGGCTAGTCCCTTGGAAGTTCTTTTTACTTCCCTCTATTGAGAGACTCTAGCTATGTATCCCTGTGGTCTTCGTCAGCTCTTGGCTCTCCTCCATTTCTACAATTATTTGGTATAATTTGCTAAAGAAGGAAGCATATGATGTGAGTTTTATCCATAATGAAAGTTTGGAAGTTTCAATTGTAATTTAAGAAGTTTCCAATTCAACTCATTCATGTCGTCTCTCATCTAGTGTGTTCAATGTTGCAGCTCCAGTTGACCAAACCAGTCAGTTTCAGGGCTCCTTGGTTTCACTCTTAGAGTCTCCAATTGGACTCTCCTCTCTGAGGTTTTCTATTTTGCTCTATAGCCTTCTCTTTTGTTGTTATATCTTTTTAGGCCTATCTATTTGAGGAATTTTCTTTTATCCTTTATCTGGCGAGCTTGGTCTCTTTTGCAACATTGGATGCAGATACATAATGGGAAGCTTGGTCTCTTCCTATGCCTATGAAAATTCCAATTATTGTAAGCTTTGCTCGCACCTCCGAATAGACAAGCATGATGAGATTAGTGACCTTTGTCAACAGATTTGTAAATAATCTTCCAATATTCTTTTTTTAACAAATGAATTCTAGAAGTAACAAACAAAGATAAATCAACTGGAAGATGAAATGGATTGGTTTCATTGCTAACTCATTGATATATAGGAGCGAAGAAATCCTGGTGAAAACCAAAGCACAAGTAGCAGTGCCCTTGGTGGCCCCTTGACAAGATGTCCATTGACTGTCCTTTGTAAGGTATGTTTCTTCCATGAAAATGAATTTTTTTATGTAACCATCTTTGTCGAATCTATAGTCACATGTAGTTGTTGTATTAGGTATGACAAAAGTAGCAGTTTTGGTGTAAGTTTCGAAATTCCTCACATGGATCTCCTTGTCAATCCAGTATCTCTAAGCAGATTGTAAAACATCCCTAATATTTTGTTGCGACTTAGCACATACTTAATACTAAACTTTCTCATCTTTGTAGAAAAAACAACAGCATAAACATATTTTAATTATGAATTTATGAAATAGTAAGAGGAATCAATTTTGAATTGTAATTTTTTCTTCAATTTTTACAATCAAAATGAAATTTACATATTAAAAAGTTTAATACATTTCCACACTTGATAAATACATAATTAAAATGAATTAAGTTATCTTAAGTTTAAAAAAAAATACCATATAATAAATATAGCTATATTAAGACATTATCAAATAAAGGCTTTGTTATAAACCTGAAAAATGAGAGCTTTGATATTGGAAGATTGATTTATCACACATAATGCCACAAAAATTGAGTGGTATCATCGTATCATTCGTTTTACTTCTCCATCCACATATATCATAGTTAGAGTTGGAATTTGGATTCCCTTTTGCCTGTTATATAATTTTTTTTTTGTTGTTTCGGGTCTTTATGCTTAAGGAAGGGTATGTTTAAAATTTCTCCCTTCAAGAGAGATGTTTTGATAATAACTTAACCTTTCACCAATAAATGTTTGATTAAAAAATTACCCTTCAATAACATAGTTATGTTAAAAAATTTCACATATTTATCATAAGGAAAAAAACCAAATGGAACATAACACAGAAATGACTTCTTAAATCTTGAATCTTGGTTTGATTAAAAAATTTCACATATTTATCATAAGGAAAAAAACCAAATGGAACATAACACAGAAATGACTTCATAAATCTTGAATCTTGGTTTGAAATTGCATGGAACTTGAAATCAAATGTCCTTGGCATGGACATGTCAAAGCATTTGTATGTATGGGATATGACTAAGATCTTATGAGACATATAAGATGACCAACATAGTGAAAAGATTGAATGTTATCAATAAGAACTCAAAATTAAACTAATTAATATGGTTTATGATATGATTTACATATTTTAATATCTACTATCCAATCTAAACATAAAGTATACATTTTATTGTATATATTTTAGCATTGCTTTGAATCATAAAATATATACTAATATTAACAAGATCTAATGCATAGTATCTCAACCTTTCAAAAATTGAAAGACAATTTATAATAAATAGACATTGTGGATCCCTTAATATCATGATATAAGATTATGTTATGGTTTCTTTCTCCATTATTACATTCTCATAAAATAAACACTTATAAAAATTAAATGTGGTAAAAACATGTTTTGATCATATTATTACTTCTATTTATCACCAAAATTTAACAAAATCTATATATATATTTATACATATGTATACAAACCAATAAACCTTTATATATAAACCGGAAAAACCAATCACATATATAACAAGAGAGCCACTGAAGTGGCGGTAGTCCCTGCCCGAGTCTGCCATAATAACAATACAAAATTGTAATTATCCTACTGTGTGTGGCTTCCCTGGCACATCTTCTAGGGTTGAAGCTATGTAATCAGAAGGTGGTCTCTCGCTCAAGAAGCTGATGCAACTCCTGCAAATCTCAACCCTCGAGCCCGACGTGCTTGCATAAGAAAAGCCACTTCAGCTGCTGTCATTACTGCCTCCTGCAGTACAGCACATCTAGCATTATAAACTAAATAAAACAGAAACCTTAGAAAAGTTATGTGAAGATTTTATATCAGGCTGTAAAATAAGATGCTAAGTATCAATCTTAGCACAGCGAAGACTAAAAAAAAGAGATTACCAATTACTAAACAGATTATCATCTTTAGTTGTCCAAAATAAGTTCCTCTTCATGTAAGCAAGATTTCCCATCAAAAATATTTAAAAGCAGCCATTTATTTTCAGTACATGCGTGGAGTACCTGTCTCTGTCTTCGATTCTGTATAATATTCATTGCCCGTGCCATAATGTAGCATGGCAAAAGGAATCCAGCAGTTCTTAAGAGGAGCTGAAAAGGAAAATACTTGAAAATCAGAAGAGCAAACAAAGAAAACCAATTATGTCTATGGACTTGCAAAAAGTGTTTGGCTGAGTCTTTCACCAAAGACAACCATTTGACAAACTGGTAGTTTAAAACATCATACGTTACAATTGAACAGAATCATGACCATCTTACAGTTGAAAATAATGATGTCAACCAATGCTTCTAAGTAAGAAAATTACTGTAAAGAATGTTGAAACATCCTCATCTCCTCCAGCACTAGCTATGGCTAGGGCATGACGTAGAAGTAAAAGGGCCATGAACTGCCACAGAACAAGTATAATGAATTTAACAGTTATTCCATCAAAGACATACTCATAGAAAGTAGTCTATCATGTGTACACGCTTCAAATTAGAAAGCTACCATACTAACAAAACGAAAAAATTACTAATAATTAGAACCATAATCAGTAGAATTGATATGCAACAATGATTGATCTTCAAGAATCAAAAGATTTTAGAAACAAACTGGCTTACAATTAAAGCTACAGACCGGCAACATGCAGCACCACTTGAATTGCCTGCTGTGTCTTCATCATCTTCAGCTTTCAAAAGGCGGTGTTCTGTTGCAGCCATAGCTATCACACGAGGATCATCCAGGTCCAACTCAGATCCCCAGTTTCCACTGATTTAGGAGATCGCCGAGAAATTAGAATGGGAAAGAATCCATAAGTTTTAAAGGAAATAGTTTCTACATATTCCATGTGAAAGTACAGTATCAAAAGCAGATATTTCATTGATATAAACTCTAATGATCCATCTATGATATAAACTCTAATTTATCAGTCGAAACAAAAAAGTTAATTGCAACCTGAAAACAATTGCAGAGGAGAAAGCGTAGCTTGTAGACCAAATTGTTACCTGATATCAATGGCAATGCCACCAGAATGAGGACGCTGAGGTGCTGTATACCCATGTTTGTAAGTCTGTAGTTTCAGAATAACAAATGTACATTTCTTAGTTAACGCTATACCAACATAGTCCTCTCAGTGTGAATTTTAAGGGTCCCCTTCAAAATTAGATGAGGAAGCAAAATTGTTACATGCAAACCAAAAGTCTAGAACAAGTTCTAAAAGAACAGTATATCAAGTTTAAAAGTAATATCAGCCATTCTTTAAGATTTCCATGCACATTGGCATGATATGCAATTTAAAAGTAATATCAGCCATTCTTTAAGATTTCCATGCACATTGGCATGATATGCACGTTACAGAGGCATTCACCAGAAAATGTAAAATATATGACCATATGGGTTCACCTGTTGGCAGATCTCACACGTAGCAGCTTCTGCTTAAGCAATCCGCTGCTTTCCATCAACAGGGTTTGCTTCGAGGAGTCTAAAAATGTCTCCAACGTTTCTAAACAGGATCGCCAATCTCGCAAGTCCTTTTTCTGTCTCAAATCAGGAGCAGAAGTACCCTGGCAGGATTCGAAATGCCGATCTGATATTGATATCGGCCGATTTCTCCGATAAAACCTCCGTTACGGAAATGCATTTCCAAGCAGGTATATTAGAGACCCGTGGTAAAGTGTCAGGCTCCATGGCGTGTCAAAGAGCCATCATGCAAGGCTAACATGCAAGAGTTTTTCTCTACCGTGCGACACGATTTAACATGATGATTATCCTAAGTTTCATCAAAATATGCCTTTTTTAAATTTGAAACAGATTATCCTAAGTTTCATGAAAATCATGCAATCTCCTCGGTCTAAAAGTTTGGATAAAAATTTGTTTGCAAGTGTATAATCAATCGGTCCGGCAATAAGACCTCAAACACAAAACTTTGGATAAAACAAAGAAACCACGATATGTTTATTTAAAACTTTGGTTAAATTATTTGATACGCCCAAATTAATATGAAATTACAGCGATATCGATCGCTATAGTCCCATGCTGAGGCACGGACTAATAATCATCAATATATATAATTATATATATGGATACAAACCACTAAACCTTTATATATAAACAATAAAAGTAATTATATATATAAATATTAAAATCATAACGAATTCACTTTAATAAAGTTCAATATGGTATCTTACTAGTTTATTTTTTAAAAAATAAAAAATAAAAATTCATTGAAAATGGAAAAAGAATTTGATTAGAACTAAGGGTTGTAAATACAGGAGCATTGTCTTTATAGACTTGGGTTCGACTCCCGTGTACTGTATTTTAGGACCGTACACTTTTTAATTTGACAGAGAAAACTGGCAACATAGGATACAAAGATGATATTTGGTTTGAAAGTTGAAGGGGCGTTGTATCATCGCTCAACTAACAATTTGTGGTCAGATAACGTGCCGTAGGGTCTGGTGAGGTAGTGTTTGAATTAGTATTTTTTAAGAATAATTTGGTTTTATTGAGTTGAGTTTATTTTTTAATCTTATATGATGTGTAAAGTTGTTTATTGTTATTAAAGTTGAAATTTTATTTATGTTGACAAAAAATTTTTTTTTTTAAATTTAAAAATAAAATAAATAACTATATAAAACATTTAAATAATGTCTGTTTATAAAATTATGATTAGGTGATATCATCTTGATATTCTCTACTAATTCAAATTTTTTAAGGATAAATATATTTTGTAAGATATTGATGACGATGATTATGATGATGGTTAAGGTATGCTGAGACCAAACATTGGTCTATCAGACCTAAAGAAATAAATTATTTATTTTGATTTAAGATTTTATTCTTATGCTCAAAAAGCTTGGAGAGAAGCCTCCTAAGCTCACTATAATTTTGACATTGTAAAAGGCTAGGAAGGTTAGTATTACAACAAAGATTGTGAAACTGAGATCTAATGTGGTTGTACGGGGGGCACTCTAAGAGGAAGTGGTTTTCATCTTTCCATCCATAATGTTTTAGAGACTGCCCAACAACATGTTTCACTATAAAACTTATAAAATATTTTATAAAAAAATTTAATAAATATTTAATATTGTTTATCTCTCTCGCAACAATTTATGATATCATATATTGATTAATTCCAAACCATTCCTTTATAATATTTAACCAAATTATTAATTTAAGTTCACATCAATCACTTAGTAAAACACTGATTTCACTAGAATTCGTGTTCTTTAAAATAATATATTTTTATTAAAATATATAATATTTTGATATTAATCCTGTGATCTGTTTTTAACCATTTTATCCAATTTTTGATGATCTTGATTTCTTTTAATTTCTATTCTTTAAGCCATTCTGGATCACCTCGAGAAGAAAAACCTAGATCTTGGCAATGGGTTCCTGACATTCAGAGTGTATCCACCACATAGTGTATCCACCACATATTCTATGATGTGAATATTCAGTCTTTTTGGAAAATAAAAATAAAAAAATTACTTACCCTCCTTGGCGGGAGTGTGATGATATTTTCAGATGTATAGGGAGTGTGATGATACTTTCAGATATATTCTCCAGCACATTGCAATTCATTCCTGTAAAAAATGTAAAACTGATATCATGAGTGCCAGAAAATACCGAGAAGACCGTCTATGAAAAAGAAATAATAAATAATGAGTAATGTATTCTGAATTACCCCACTACTCCATGGATCGCGCAAACCATTTGAGAAAATGCTGTAGCTCCCAAAATGTTTTAGGACCTTTCTCATGTATACAAACAACTAAACCTTTATATATAAACAATAAAACCAAATTTTTATATATATATATAAAATCATAACGAATTGACTTTAATAAAGTTGAATATGGTAACTTACATGGCCGGTATATTCAGTTGACACCCAATCTTAAGTTTTAACGAAAGGTAAAGCTGGTTGGTTTTTTAATC